>JAWWTY010000064.1:3388861-3474710 GCA_035222235.1 Margarornis squamiger | reverse complement strand
CTCCTCTTCCTCCTCCTTCTTTCTCCTCTTGCTTCTCCTCCTCCTCCTCGTCTTCCTCCTTCTCCTCCTCCTCCTCCTCCTCCTCCTCCTCCTCCTCCTCTTACCAGGCCGCCTGGCACCAACTTTTCCCCTTTCCACGCCGTTCCCCCGCTCCCACCGCCAGCCGCGGCTCACCCGGTGCGGGATGAGGATGATGATGGTGATGATGATGATGCTGCTGATGGTGACGATGACGCCGCTCGGGAGGAAGCGGCGCTGCCCGCTCGGCAGAGCGGCGGGGCAGGGCGGGGGCAGGACTACAGCTCCCAGGGTGCCCGGGGAGGGACGGGGCTCGGGGAGCCGGCGGAGGCGGCGCCGTGTCCGCGGCCATGGCGTGGCGGGCGGCCCCGCGGCTGGCGGCGCGGCTGGCGCTGGGGCGGCGGGGGATCGCCTCCTGCATCGACCGTAAGGGTCCGGGCACCGGCCGGCCCCCATCCTGGGCGTCCCGGCACCGGGCATCCCGGGGGGCATCCCGGCACCGGGCATCCCGGGGGGCATCCCGGGGGGAGGCGCCCTGCGGCACACGGAGGGCGGGGAGGTGGTCGGGGACCTCCTGTGCCCGCCGGCTGGGATGTGGGGCTGCTCGCTGTGTCCCCGCTCCCTGGATCCCTGTTCCCTGTGTCCCTGTTCCCTGTGTCCCTGTTCCCTGTGTCCCCACTCCCTGTGTCCCTGTGTCCCCACTCCCTGTGTCCCTGTGTACTCACTCCCTGTATCCCTGTTCCCTGTATGCGTGCTCCCTGTGTCCCCACTCCCTGTGTATCCCCGCTCCCATGTCCTTGTTCCCTGTATCCCTGTGTCCCCACTCCCTGTGTCCCCACTCTCTGTATCCCTGTATCCCTATTCCCTGTGTCCCCACTCCCTGTATCCCTGTATCCCTATTCCCTGTGTCCCCACTCCCTGTATCCCTGTATCCCTGTATCCCCACTGCCTGTATCCCTGTATCCCTATTCCCTGTGTCCCCACTCCCTGTATCCCTGTATCCGTATTCACTGTGTCCCCACTCCCTGTATCCCTGCATCCCTATTCCCTGTATCCCTATTCCCTGTATCCCCACTCCCTGGATCCCTGTATCCCTGCATCCCTATTCCCTGCATCCCCACTCCCTGTCTCCCCACTCCCCATGTCCCTGCTCCCACTCAGGGCAATGTGGGCTCAGACACCCCACAGTGCCTGGCCATAGGATATACCCACAAAGAAAGGTCCTTCACACTCCCTGTACCCCCCTTACCTTTGTTAGGCCATGCCCTGCAGTGGGACAGAACCCACAGGGAAAGGTCTTTCCCCCTCTTGGTACCTCCCTTACCTTTGTTAGGCTTTCATGGTTTTTCCAGGCTTGACAGTGAATCAGAGAATATCTCAAAGAAAGGGGGATTATGAAAAAGAAGGGAAGCAACTTTTTGCATGGGTAGGCTGGTGGCACAAGGAGGAATGGATTTAAACTGAAAGAGGAGAGATTTAGGTTAAATATTAGGAAGAAATCCTTCCTGGCAGAATTCCAGCTGGCACAGGTTGCCCAGAGAAGCTGGGGCTGCCCCATCCTTGGAAGTGCCCAAGGCCAGGTTGGATGGGATTTGGAGCAACCTGGGCTAGTGGAAGGTGTCCCTGCCCATGGCAGGGTCTTTAGGGTCCCTTTCAACCCACACCATTCTGTTCCCAGAACACTTCCCAGATGACTTGCTTGGATGTTTAAATATAACAACATTTAGAACTGAAGCAGCAGCATCCCACTGAATATCAGGAGAGGGACTAACAAAACAATGTTGGATCTTTGTGCCAATGAAGCAGGACGTTTCAAATGCAGGATCCCACCTTTAGATGCTGTTTCCAAAGGGCTGCTTTACTCTTTGCTTGCTTCAGTGTCACTTCTTTGATGTCCCAGGAGTGTTTCCTTGTATTTGTGCAGCACAGACCTAGTGAGATGGAGTGACATCTGCCACGGACTGTGCTGCCCCTGTCCCACCTTCCAGTGTGGTTGGCATGGAGCAGACGGCTGGGATCTTGGGTTGGTTTTGCCCTAAGAGAGCCCCTCCCAAAGCCACCTGCTCTCAGCACAGTTCGTGATGTTCCCAAGGGCCAGAGAAATGCTCTCTGCAGCAGAGTCCCCGAGCTGTTTGTATGAGTTAAGGGGCACTGTGAAACTGAGGTGTGGAAGAGGTGGTTGTGCTGCTTTCCCACAACTGACGTGTATTCTGATCTCTTCCTGCTTTTCCAGCATCTGTCGGACTGACTGAGGATCAGAAGGAGTTCCAAAAAGTTGCCCTTGATTTTGCTGCCAAGGAGATGGCTCCTTACATGGCTGAGTGGGATGAAAAGGTATGACAGCCTCGGAAGGGTTGTACTGCTCACTTTTTCCTCCTTTAGCGTGTTCTGCTCCTTGGGTCTCACCAAGGAGTTTCTCCAGTAGCTCCTTGGTGCTGTCATGCCCTCTGTGGAGATTTTCATGGAAGCTGCTGCTGCAGCTGGGGTGGGAAGTCATCAGCAATACCTTAAAGCTTTCCTAGCCAGGCTATTCAGTCACCTGAAACCTGGATTTACTCCTGAAGATGGAATGTATCTGTGTAAGGAGACAGACTCTTCTTTAACCCACTCGGCCAGCTTAAAATCTGCAGGGGTGTGGGACTGGACTTGGTAGCCCAGGTGTACCAAAAGGTGGAATTGATGATGGATATTCACTTGGGCTATCTCTTCCTGCCCCAACAGGAAATATTCCCTGTGGAAACCATGCGGAAGGCAGCCCAGCTGGGGTTTGGTGGGGTTTATGTGAAACCAGACGTCGGTGGCTCCGGATTGTCACGACTTGACACCTCCATAATCTTTGAAGCTTTATCAACAGGATGTACCAGCACCACTGCTTACATGAGCATCCACAAGTGAGTGTGTCAGCAGAGGGGTGGATGGAAAACACAGCTGTTCTGTGGGCTCTGAATCCAGCTGGAGACAGTTCCCTTGGTGCTGCTTATTATTTAAATATTTAAATTGTGACCTCGGGTAGACACGTCCCTGTGAGGATCCCTGGGTGGCAGTAAACAAATAGGCTACAAGAACTGGGATGCCACCAAGAAGTAATTTTAGCTTCGTGGCATGCAAGATGGGATTAAGTTCTGGATTTTGTTCCCTGCCCTTCCACTTAAGCTGTCTATAGATAGTAACCTGCCTGGAAAAAGCCTTTGTGCATTGGCCACACTGTGACAGAGCCCAGAGGCACCACCTGATACCAGGGCCCTGTTCTGCTTGTAGAGACATGTCCAGGGACAGGCTCACTTGGCACGGGAAGCTGGAATGATGATGCCTCCTCCTTCCAGGTGCAGTTTTCTAGGAGGGAGTAGGGCAAAGCCTGGGGCTATCAGTGCAGTTCCACAAGGCAGCAAGCCTGTGGTGAATGGCAGGTGATGATCTTCTTCCTCCTGGCTTCAGTGACTCCTCATTTTGCCCTGTGCTGAGGTGGAACAATACGCTTTCAGGCCTCAGGGCTTGTGGCTGCACCCCGTGGAGCTTTGCTGTGTTCAGCCAGGGATGTTCTTGTGTGACCTGCCTTCCTCCCAGGGCTGTGTTCACACCCTGTAAAGCTGCCCTTCCCTCCCCCTCCAGCATGTGTGTTTGGATGATCGACACCTTTGGCAATGAGGAGCAGCGGCGCAGGTTCTGCCCATCGCTCTGTAGCATGGAGAAATTTGCCTCTTACTGCCTGACTGAGCCAGGTGAGCATCCTCAGCCAGGAAACCTTCTCCCTTCCCATACTTCTAACATAGTCTAACTGGGCATGAACATTGCATGGGACTGGAGGTGAGAAGTTCCTTTCTGTGTTCATTTGGGAAGTTGGGGAGGGGCAGGTGGTGATTGCTGAGATGCTCATGGTACAAACCCAGGTGTCAGAGGAGAATTTGTAGGCTCTGGACTCTCTGCTTCACTGACTGCTTCCTCACCTCTCCAACAGGGAGTGGGAGTGATGCAGCTTCCCTGCTGACCTCAGCTCAGAGGAAAGGGGACACCTATGTCCTGAATGGCTCCAAGGTACCTCTTTGCTCCTCCTAAAGCTGCCTGCACACTGGGGCCTGAGTCTCACTGTCCTGCCCATCCTCTGCTGTCTTCTCATCTCTGCTTTCTCCCAAGGCAGGATGTGCTCTGCAGAGCTGGATCCCTCAACTCCTCCTGGCTGTGGGGTCTTTGCCCCTCCATCTTCGTATCCCAGCTGCTGCTGCAGGCTCAGGGTTAGCTTATGAAACCACCCCGAAGCCACACTCTTCCTTTTGTGCCCTCTGCAGGCCTTCATCAGCGGGGGGGGTGACACTGATGTGTACGTGGTCATGTGTCGCACGGGAGGCCCTGGCCCCAAGGGCATCTCCTGCCTCGTGCTGGAGAAGGGGACACCAGGGCTCAGCTTTGGCAAGAAGGAGAAGAAGGTAAGAGACTTGAGGGAAGTTCAGGACAGAGATCACACAATCACAGAATCATTTAGGTTTTAGGTTGTGTTTAGGTTGGAAAATACGTCCAAGATCATTGAGTCCAACCTTGGACCGATCATCACTTTGTCAACTAGACCAGAGCACTGAGTGTCACACCCAGTTATTCCTTGAACTCCTCCAGGGATGGTGATTCCACCACCTCCCTGAGCAGCCCCCTCCAATGCTTGACAACCCTTTCGGTGAAGAAATCCTTCCTGATGTCCAACCTGAACCTCCCCTGACACAGCTTGAGGTCATGTCCTCTTGTCCTGATTAGCTTGTCTGTGCAAAGCGTTTGAGATCTCTTCTTGGATGGGACTGGAGCCCAAGCCTGGCATGGCTTTACCAAGCCAAGTCCAGCTTTGGTGAAGTGTTTAGTCTCAGGAACATCAAGGCTCATTGGATCTGTGCCTCTTCTCAAATACATTCCAGTTTTCACGCTGATGACAAACCACGCAGAGGCAGCTTGGCAATGGGACTGAGGGGTTGAGTGCAAGCTGGGTGGTTCTCTGCAGGAGCTGGAGGTGTGCTGCTCCTCAGGCAGTCTGGAAGGAGCTCTGGTTTTTCCCAGGTAGGCTGGAATTCCCAGCCAACTCGGGCTGTGATCTTCGAGGACTGTGTTGTTCCTGTTGGCAACCGGCTGGGAGCTGAAGGGCAGGGCTTCAGCATCGCCATGCAGGGGCTGAATGGAGGCAGGATAAACATCGGTGAGAGGGGCAGGGGAGGAGGGCAGGATCATCCTGCTGCTCATCTGAATTAGCTTCATATTCACCCTTCCTCTTTGGCTTCTCCCACCAGCTTCGTGTTCCTTAGGAGCTGCTCATGCCTCTGTCCTCCTGGCTCAGGAGCACCTCACTGTCCGCAAACAGTTCGGGGAACCCCTGGCAAACAACCAGGTAACCCTTCCAGCAGCTCTGCACCCCAGAGCTGTGCTCTTCCTCATCCTCCTGAGCAAACAGCCAGGGGTGCCACCCCTCCCTTATCTCGGGGTCTTCCCTGGAGAAGCCAGGAATGTGCTTTTCCTGCATAAGGGAGCGCGCCGGGGCTGAGCTGTGCCTGAAGGCGGTGGGGCTGTGGTCTGGGCTCCTCTGAGGGTGCTGACCTCGTGTTCCTTGTGGTGCTGGCAGTACCTGCAGTTCAGGCTGGCAGAGATGGCCACGAGGCTGGTGGCAGCACGGCTCATGGTCCGGAACGCGGCGCGGGCTCTGCAGGAGGGACGGGAGGACGCGGCCGTGCTCTGCTCCATGGCCAAGCTCTTCGCCACTGATGAGTGCTTCCTGGTAAGGTGACTCCAACAGCACGTGGTGTCATAACCCCTGAGACCCCCCTTCCTCGGTGCCCAGGGTGGCAGGAAGAAGTTTGATGCTGAGCCAAGTGTGTCCATTGAGGCAGAGCCTCATTTAGATAGAAGGGCATGGACCCATTGGAGTGAGTCCAGAGGAGGCCACCCAGGTGATCAGAGGGATGGAGTCCCTCTTATATGAGGAAAGGCTGAAAGAATTGGGTTTGCTTAGCCTGGAAAAAACAAGGCTTTGGGGTGACCTAACTGCAGCCCCCTAGGACCTGAGTGAGCCTACAAGAAAGCTGGGGAGAGAACATTTATAACAGTGGGTGGTGACAGGACAAGGGGGAATGGCTTCACACTGAAAGGGTAGGTTTGGATTAGATATCAGGAGGAAGTTCTTTGCTGTGAGGGTGGGCAGGCCCTGGCACAGTTTGCCCAGAGAAGCTGGGGCTGCCCCATCCCTGGAAGTGTCCAAGGCCAGGTTGGAGAGAGCTTGGAACAACCTGGGCTAGAGGAAGGTGTCCCTGCCCATGGCAGGGAGTTGGAACAAGATGAGCTTTAATGTCCCTTCCAACCCAAACCAGTCTATGATTTGAGGACCAGGGTGTTTTGCAAGGTAAGGGTTCTGCACCTGTGGGTGCTGCAGGGTCAGTCTCTGCACAGTGCTACTTCCTAGGAGACCACAAAGGGAGACAGGACAGGGAGCAGAGTGTTTCTATTCCCCAAGGATAATGTTCATATTGCATATAGTGATCGTTCCTAGGTGGCAAGTGGCCTTTCCTGGGTCACTGAAAAACATCTGATAGCTTTGAAAAACACCTTACCATTTTGATACCTTATCAAAATGTCCCTGAAAAGAGAAAGCAAGAAGAAAGAAAAAGGAAAAGGAAACCTGTCCTTAGACAATTCCTAGACCAGTGTCTTTTCGAAGCTACTGTATTTTCTCAGCACTCTGTATTTTTGCTATTATTATGTTTTATAGCCCAAATTGACAGGTGAGAGTCGTGTTTCCATGGAAACCAGCATCCTTCACGTTCTTCCCCTGACTGGGCACCAGGTGGCGATCGGGCCGTTCGGCTTTGCAGCCACAAACCACAGAGATGCAGCAAAAATCGCCTTTTTCCCTAAAAATACCCATTCCCGGGTATTTCCGTGCAAGCCTTCTCACACCCTTCATGTGAAACAGCACATGGGTGTCATGATACCAGCGAGGGCAGGTGGGGACTGAGAGCACAGCCCTGGTGTCACACCACGCTTTTAGGACATGAGATGGGGTGACCAGGGAGAAAAACCAACAAGCCCAGGTTCCTGGGGTCTTACCGGGCTTCTGTCACTGATGTGGCCTCCAGGAGTCACCTCAGCAGCGATGTTCTCCTCTTAGATCTGTAACCAGGCTCTACAGATGCACGGGGGCTACGGCTACTTGAAGGACTATGCAGTGCAGCAGTTTGTGCGAGACATCAGAGTCCACCAGATCCTGGAAGGTAAGAGACACTCTTACTACCAGTGACTTGGCAGTGGAGTCAGGAGAGAAAACCCCCTCTGGAGGCCCCCACCTTCCCACATGACTCTGTGATTCTTGGGTTTCAGAGTTCCTGTTTTGCTCTGGGCATGAGGTGCCCCCTGGGTGTCCTGTGTGTGAGTCCCCTGGCTGGGAGCTCTGGGTGTGTTGGAGCAGTTTCTGTCTATTTTAAGAGCCTTACAGCAGAGGAAGATATTTAGTTGTCATGTTAGCAGTGCCTCTGTCCAGTTTCATCCCATTACTCTTTGTCACGTGGTGATTCTCCCTAACAATTCCTTTCCTGTGATTCTGGGCTCTCTGCACTCTTTGACATCGTGTCCCTAACAGTGTCTGGCCTTCTCTAATCTCAGTTTGGTCAGGCTATCTGCTAAAGGACATGTTCTGTCCAGTACTGAGTGGATTTGCAGCCTTTGTGTGTGTTGTATGTGTAAATGGTAAAGCAGAGAGCTCAGATGTTGGTATAAATCCAGTTCTGCTCGATGCCTCGTGCCTGCACCCTCCCAATGCCCAAATAAAAAGCAGCACCAGCATCTGAAGCCTTTCCCAAGCAATGTGCTGGCACTTGGCAGCTCTGTTTTGGCCCAGCCCCTCCTAAATGCCACCTCAGCTGGTGGGAAGAGCTTTTCTGGGCTCTAAACTGCAGATCAGGGAAGAATGCTCTTTGCCTTTTTTGGGTGGGGAAATATTGAACCATCTCTTAACTGTCTGTCCTCTGTCCTGCTCCAGGTACCAACGAGGTCATGAGGATGATTGTGGCCAGGAATCTGCTGCAGGGCTGATGCCAGGAGCCACTCTCCAGCCTTAAAATTCCTTTGCCTGTTACAGCTCAGCCTGTTTCCCTCCCCTGCTCACCAGCTCTCTCCCTGGGAGTGGAGAGGGGGATCCCCCAGTGGAAACAGTCTTCCTGCCTTATCCCCAGGGAAGCACAGCTGGATGGCACAGCTGCACTCTGTGCCTGGCAGAGCTGCTGTCACCAGCCTGGAGACATAAATCACAGCTGTGAATACAAGCCTCTGTCTCCAAATCTTGCTCCTGGCATGCTTGCCACCCATCCTCCTTGGAAAGAGAAACACCAGAGCTGCTGCTCACCTCTGCCAAGGCAGGACTGAAATGGGAGCTCAGGCAGGGGTGCAGCCTGATCCCATGGGATGAGGGAAATCTTCAGTTTGAGGGAGTTAATTGCTCTGCTTAAAAGCCTGGGTGCTGAGAGCACCCCTGGGAACAGGTGATCCCCAGGTACTGCAGCTCTAACCACCTGCAGAGTGCAATGGCTTTCTAACCCAGGAGCAGGATGCCTCTTGTTTAGGTAGAAGCACTCCTCTCCTTCTTTTGCCAGCACACCTTTTCCTGATGTCCCCACCACTGCTTGTTCTCTGTATTCTCACCACATCTTGGTGCTTAATCTCAAAGAAGCCTTTGCAGCACAAAAGTGCAATTGAGAACTAAGGTTCTGCACAAAAATATGGAACTCTGTTGCCTCAGTGCTGTGAATGATGTAAGTGGAGTAAAAACATATGTAAATTAAACTATTTTTTCCCCTCGGGTTTGGAATCAATAAAGCAATGATGGAAATGTTATTGGAGTGTCAGTTGTGATAATTTTCTTCTGTGGTATTTCAGGTGATTAAACAGAGCTAACCGGGAATTTTTGGTTGCAAAATAGTTCTGCTTGAGGGTTTTTTAGTTAATGTCTTTATTAATCTCTTCAAATCAACCAGCTCCTCTTTTCTCTCAGCAGTACCTGGCAGGGAAGGGCAATGACTGAGCATTAGCAGCAGAATCATGAAATGTTTTGGGTTGGAAGGGACCTTAAAAACTATCTCGGGACACCTTCCAGTGGAGGAAGTCTGGACAAAGGTGTTCTTTGATCTCAGAGTTTCCACACTGCAGGAGGCTGTTGCTGGCAGGCCCTCGTGTCTCCTCCCTTGCTTTATGGCACATTGTGCAAAGAGAATTTCTCTTGCAGGGCAGTTTGGAGTGTGAAAACCTGGGTCTGAGACAGGAACAGCCCCCCTACCCACCTGGGAGACCCCCTGCCTGGGCACAGAGCTGCCCTGGGGCACGGGAGGGGGCTCTGGCCAGGGTCTCTCTTGGGGGTCTCCAGCTGGGGTTTCTATTGGGAGTCTCTCTTTGGGATCTCTATCGGGAATCTCTGCCAGGGGTTTCTCTCTGGGGTCTCTATTGGGGGTCTGTATCCAGGGGTCTCTCCGAGATCTCTCTCCCCAGGGTCTCTCTTCAAGGTCTCTATTGGGGGTATCTCTCCCTGGGATGCCTGTCCAGGGGTCTCTCCCTGGGATCTGTCCCCAGGGTCTCTACCAGGGGTGTCTCCCAGGGGTCTCTATGAGGGGTCTCTCTCCCCGGGGCTCTGTGCCTGGAGTCTCTCCCAGGTATATCTGTCCGGGGGTCTCTATCAAAGGTGTCTATCGGGGGTCTCTCTCTGGGGTCTCCATCAGGGATCCCTGCTCAGGGTCTCTCTTGGGGGTCTCTCTCCAAGGTCTCTATAGAGGGTCTCTATTGGAAATCTCTCCCTGGGGTCTCTCCAAGGTCTCTCCCGGGATCTCTATTGGGGGTCCCTCTCCAAGGTCCCTCCCAGGGTCTCTCCCAGGTTCCTCTCCCGGCGTCCCTTCTGGGGGTCCCTCTCCAAGGTCTCTCCTCGGGGGTCCCTCCCAGGGTCTCTCCAAGGTCTCTCTCTCCCCGAGGGTCTCTCCCAAGTCCCTCCCAGGGTCTCTCCCGGGGTTCTTCCCCGGGATATCTATCGGGGGTCCCTCCCAGGGTCTCTCCAAGGTCTCTCCTCGGGGGTCCCTCTCCAAAGTTCCTTCCAGGGTCTCTCCCGGGGTCCCTCTTCAAGGTCTCTTCCGGGGGGTCCCCCCCAGGGTCTCTCCCAGGTTCCTCTCTAGGGGTCTCTCCCAGGGGTCCCTCTCCCAGGGTCTTTCCAAGGTCTGTCCCCCCCCCAGGTCCCTCCCAGGGGTCCCTCTCCCAAAATCTCTCCCAGGGTCTTTCCAAGGTCTGTCCCCCTCCCAGGGTCTCTCCAAGGTCTGTCTCCCACGAGTCCCTCTCCCCAAATCTCTCTCAGCTCCCCCCGTGGTCTCTCCCCCCTCCCTCTCCCCCCCCACGCCCCGCCCCTCCCCGCGCGCGCCGCCCGCAGCCAATGGGAGGCCGCGGGCGTGCCCGGTGGGCGTGCCCGGGCGCGGCGGGGCGGCCAATGGCGTGCGAGCGGCGGGGCCGGTGGGCGTGGCCAGAGGCCAGGCCGCGGGAGCGCGCCCGGCGGGGCTCGGGGGCGCGCGGGTCTTGGGGGGGGTCTCTTTGGGGGGCTTTTTGGGGCCCTTTGGGGGGTTCCCGGCGGGTTCCGCGCCGTGCCCCCCCAGCCCAGGCCATGTGGCCGTGCGGCGGGCGGCGGCAGCGCCGCCTGGGGGGCGCCGCGCTGCTGCTCTTGGTGCTGTGGCTGCTGGTGCGCAGGTGAGACCCTCCCCTGGCTAAACTGGGGAAGGGGCGCGGGGGTGGCGGGATGGGGAGGGGGGTCCCCGTGGTGGCGGAGGGGCCGGGAGGGTGGCGGTGCCCTGCTGGGTGCAGGGCCCTGCCCGCCGGGAGTGGGGTTGGGCTGCGGGAGAACTGCGGATGGATGGATGGACGGACGGACGGACGGACGGATGGATAGATGGATGGGTGGATGGATATATGGATGGATGGGTGGATGGATATATGGATGGATGGGTGGATATATGGGTGGATGGGTGGGTGGATGGATATATGGATGGCTGGACGGGTGGGTGAGTGGATGGATGGGAGGATGGAACCGGCGGAGAGGGGGGGGGGACGGTTATTAACGTAATTAACGTAATTAACGGCCGTGCGGGGAGGGGTCCAGGCTCGGTAGGACGGCGTGGTGTGAGATCGCAGCCCCCCCGCCCCGCTCCCATCCGCATCCCCACGGGGGCAGCGCAGGAATGAGCCAGGGCTTTCCATCAGTGCTGCCCCTGATGGGCACGGCTCCTGCCCGGCCTCAGAAGGAATGGCCAGCGCCCCAAATCAGGGTCTGTGTGTTCGGTAAAGGCTCTCCTGCCCGCCTTGGCTCCCGGCGGGCTTTACATCATCGCAGCGCCGCTGGATGATGCGCTTGGCACATCAGTGGCCCCGGCACATCCCACTGGAGCTCTCGGTGTCACAGGGTTGTGTCCCTCTCTCCAGCCTGGTCTGTGTCCCCAAGGATGGAGCAGGTGGTACTCAGGGGCTGTGCCCACCTCTGTGTGCCCACCTCTCCTGCCTGACCCTGCCTTCTTCTGGTCCTCTATAGCCCACCTGTATTGCCCAGGAGTTGTTCAGGGTTCTAGCTTTGATCCCGTGGGTTTTAGATCATGTTCATTTTGGGGGTGATGCTCTTTCCTGGATGAGTGTGTCCTCTGTCACAGCCAGAGATGCACAGTGGCTTCCAAGTGACAGGAGCTTTTCACAGGAGCTTTTCACTCCCTGACAGCGAAACGCTGGAGATATACATGGAAATATACATGGAAATGTATGGAGGTGGAATAGGCAGGCAAGGCAGGGTATAGTTATTTATTGCCACTTGGATATTTTGTAATGGGTTCTTCAATTCGTTGTCAGGAGTTACCTGCTGCTCAGAGCTGTAGAAGAGCCGTGATAAATCTTTGCATAATTAGAAGGAAAATTCTTTGAACAGCTGGCCTTGGGTTTGTGGCACGTGGGTTCTTAGAGAGGATTATTGCAAACCAGTACCTGATAAAGGCAGCAGAGTGTGTCTCCTGTTAGAGTGTATCCATAAAACACTGTATCCTTGGGTACATGGTGTTTATCTCCATTATCCAGGTCACCTGGGAATAAACACTGCTACAAATTGTTGGGATTATTACCCCAGCCTGGGTGATGGGGCATGGGGGGCTTGTCTGACCCACCTGGGGCAGGATGGAGAGGTGGGAGCGAGGGCAGCTCGGAGCTTTCACTTTCCCGTGGCCAGAGAAGCCCAGAATAAACAGCAAAGCCCCCTGAGACAGGTCCCAGTGGAGCTTAGGGATGAGCTGCAAAGTCCCTTGTCCTCTGAAGTGTGTCCTGTGGCATCAGCAAAGCAAGTTAATGGTCTCCAGGCTCTTTCCCTGGTTTGACTTTTCTCTTTTGCCTTAGCTTTTTCTCCCAGCTCTGCTGGATGTGTGGTGGTTCAATACCAAAGCTGAATCTCTCTTGCACAGAGGACTTCAGCTAGGTTTGTGTTTGCTGTCTGGTTCAGAAGTTAACTGAGACTTTTCTATTTCATCTTATAAACACAGATTGATTCGTTAAGGACTAACTTGTCCATGCCAATGTCAGAGTCTCTGTTCTGGGGGTACTTGGTAATAGAATTATATATTTTTTTTTTGCAATAAAAAAGAGATTTCCCCTGAAGCACAGATGAAATCATAGACTCACAGAATCCCAGAATGGTTTGGGTTGGAAGGGACCTTAAAGACCATCTTGTTCTACCCCCTGCCATGAGCAGAGACACCTTCCACTAGCCCTGGTTGGTCCAAGTCCCATCCATCCTGGCCTGGAACACTTCCAGGGATGGCTACTGAAGGACAAAATAGGCCAGTAACCTTTAGCAAAGCAAAAATGATTCTTTGCAACCTGTGCTGTCATGATAGAAGTGAAGGGAAAAAAAATCCCCTGGGAGCTATAAATTGCTCTCAGGAGGAAGCACAGAGGCCAGGTAGACTTTAAACTGTGGCAATCCAGCTCAGGGTAACAGGATGAAGCTCTGCTGAGTCACAGAAGTGTTTTTTTCTGAGGTTATTTGAACAGATCCTAATGAGGGATGTGGGTTTCAGGATATCCAGGATAATATGTTGAAAATATCGTGAGCCTGAGAGCTTCCCACTGGTCTTTCTTGGTGAGAAAAATCCTGGAACTGGGGAGTTTTAAAGTAGGAAACTTACTGGAAGTGTGCCAGGTTAGTTATGCCCAGGATTAAGAAGATGAGCTTAAGTGATTAGTTTATTTTTATCTGGCTGTGTGTGCTCCCTGAGCACAGCCTTCAATCTGGCACCAGTCTGCAGCACTTCTGTGTGCAGGGGTAATTTAGGGCCCCACCTAGCTCAGAAACAACTGAGAAACTTGGATATTTTCCAACCTAGTCTTTAAAAATTGGAGTTTTGCATCTCCAGACCCCTTTGAGCTTCCCACCTTGTCAGCAAGAAGCAGAAATAGGTACAGCTGCTGTTTTGGGATGTGAATTGCAAAAGTTACAATCTGTGTAAATAGAATAGAAGGGCAGGCGGCCATAGGATATCCTGTGTGTGGATGGAGAACATCCTCCCCTGCTGCTGAAGTTCCTAACAATTCCTTGGGAGCAATGCTGCCATTTCCCAGCCTCACGTCATTATTCTCTGCCTGTTCCCAGTTTCTATCCTGATCCTACTCAGGCAGTCACCCTTTAAATGTGGCAGATTGGTATATTGTACTGATTTCTCCTGCTCTGAGCTGCACCATCTTCGTAAGCTGTTATTATTACACCACCTTCTGAAAGGATACATCCCTGTCTCCTTGCCCAGCACTATTTCTGTAGATGGTTTGGCAGTAAATGTGAGTGCTCGTTGACTGAAGGCAGTGAATATCTAATTTGGCTTCCTTTTCCAGGTACTACCCCTGCCTGCTGCCGGTTGTTTCAGAGCCCTGTGAGAATGCTGTGCTACACAGGTACCCTCTGAGCTTGTCAGACAGCCCGTGCAGTACCCTGGGAGTCTTAGATTTAGTTCCTTTGTAGTCTCCTTGCCTTGTCAGAGGATAGGTAGTCACTGCAGGCTGCTGGTTTGCAATCCCACAGCTCTGAGCCATCCTCACCCTCTGCTAGTAACTGCTTTACACACAGTATAGCCAACAGCTGAAGGCTTAGGTGCTCCTCTCCTCTCTCAGTGTGATGTTTCTCCCAAATGTGTGGGTCACTCTTGCTTTGTGGAGCTTGGAATTCATTCCTCACATCTGGCTCTGATGACAAACAAGCTGCTATTGTCTGACTCTCTGTGTATTCAGCTGGGGTGGTCTGATGGAGGCAGTGAAACTGCCTTGTGGCTGGGCTTGGTTGTGAAATGTTTTCTTGGTTCAGCCAAAATGAGCTGGGCAGCCTGGAAGGCAGTGGGGAGTAGTTTCTGGGTGCAGGGACTGATTTGAGTGGAGCTGTGAGAGCACTGAGTGCTCACCCTGGTAAGTGCTGAGGAACTGGTGTGTCCTTTGCTCTGGTTCTTTGGCAAATTAACATACTCAGGAGTTAATAGCAGCAATGTGGGCATAGGTAAGTTTGTGGTGACAGCTGACTTAGTCTTTCCTTGGTGATGAATATGATCCATGGGGGTTCATTAAATTAAAGGTTCTCTGTTCACAGGACACAGGTGAGGGGTTTTCATTTTTCCCATGCATTGAGTTGGAAGATATCAGAGTCTCTGAGACATTCAGGATGGCAGTGGTGCTGTTGGAACAAGGATCTGGAAGTCAGCCATCATGTGCCATCCACTGAAAAACAGGGAGATCCTAAATTTCAATAAGCTATGGAAGTGTTTGCGAGTATTGTGAGTGAAAACTTCCCCATCCTATATTTTCAGCAAGTGAGTTGCATGCTCTGTGCCTGAGCAGGGCTGCATTTCAGCTGTAGAGTGTGGCATTCAGGATGGAAGCTGCTAGTGAAATGAATATTAAATCCATATCTTGGAAAGATCTTCAACTGTTTTATAGTCTTCTGAACAATCCCTGTGCTCTGTGTGATAAAGAGTGGTTTACTTAAGAAGCAGAACTGATCCTGCTGGGTGAAGTGGAACACATTTCTTCCCCAGGATGCTCATGTGTCTCTCTCTCTCTTCCAGGTTTAACTGGAGTGAGCTGACCCCCCTGGGGTTGTGGGGAAGGACCCTTGGCTTGCAGACAGAGAACTCCCAGTTCCTCCTGGAAGGAATGCCTTTCCGCATATTTGGGGGTTCAATGCACTATTTCCGAGTGCCCAGGGAATACTGGGAAGATCGGATGCTGAAAATGAAAGCCTGTGGCTTAAACACCCTCACCACGTAAGTGTCCCCCCTCCCCAGGCTCTCACACCTCTCCCTTCCTCTGGGGTAGCTGGTGGGGCTTCATCATTAATTCCAGTGGGCTGTAACAATGTGTCTCCATACTTGTTATTGTGAGAAAAGACATAAAAAGACATCCCAGCCTGCATTATCCTTCACCTGCACTGCCCTAACTCTGCCTTGCAGGTACGTGCCGTGGAACCTTCATGAGAAAGAAAGAGGGAAGTTTGACTTCAGTCGAAACCTGGATCTAGAGTATGTGGTACAGACAGCTCTGTTCTTAAATACTCCTGGGTTTTGGGAGGGTGTGCCTCTGGGGTCTGGATGAAGATGTTATTTCCAGCTTCTGAAGCAAAGCTGTATCTCCACCAGGCAATGGGGGCTTTAATTCCTCCCCCTGCTTTCTGGAGTCCTGGGAGCTTCATGGGTTTAGCACCAATCCAGCATAGGTGCTTCATCAAGCAATTCCCTTGTGGCTGTGGTACCTGAATTTCATGGTGATTAGAGTATTAGGAGTGTGTGGAGCAGGGATTCTGCAGGCAGGCAATAATGCTGCTCTCTGCATCTCCAGGGCCTTCCTTTCCCTGGCAGCTAAAAATGGGCTGTGGGTGATCCTGCGTCCTGGGCCTTACATCTGCTCCGAGTGGGACCTTGGTGGTCTGCCCAGGTAAGTGTGTGAAGAATTCAGGTGAGGGGAGCATTTGGGACAAACAAACCCAACCCTCTGACCATGCAGTTGAGCCTCCTTCAAAGGAATTGTTTTGGAATGGCTGGCTGCAGGATGGGGATATTTATTTTCTGTCTCCCCAAAGAGGGTGAATGCTCATTATCTTATTGAGCTCCTCTAATTTCTTTTGAGTGTTTCTCTTTAAAATAATAACTGTTATGGCACAAAACTTACAGCAAGAAAACAGAACTGGGGGAACCCATCCTCTATTGCTGTTGCATCTTGAGTCTCTATAACATGAATATAAGAATTTGCTTCATCTCAGGTCTCTCTTAAAAGTTCTCTTAGAACATCTGTATTACATGGGTGGAGTAATCAAGACCCTCAACTTTTCCAGCCTTCTTGGTGTATTTTCCCCTAAAGCACACACTGAATTTTGCCCTAAAACACACACTGTATGTTTCCCTAAAGCATACAGCTTGCTGTAAGAGGCTCTGAGGGCTGAGGTGAACACATCAGCACTGGGACTTGCCTGGTTTCTAGATCCCAGTGGAGCCACTGCCAGGTTCTGTACCACTTGTTTTCCTTACCTGCACACAACATAAACCTCAGTGGAGACACTTGGCAAAATGTGGGGATTATTTCTCTTAATCTTTTCACTTTTAGAATTCTCTGCCTTGGGCACCAGAACTGCCAAGAGCAGGGCTACTTGTGGCCAGAGCCAGTAGCCACCTGAGTGTTAGATTATGAGATGTATATCTATTGTTAGTTGTTGTCACATCACCCACGTATTTTTGTAATCAGGCAGATTAAAAGTTCTGATAAAGAGCAACAGTACCATTCCCATTTTACAGATAAAGAGCAGATGATTTTGTAAGCCCACTGAGCTGCATTTAACATAGAGGAGTTGGGTCTTTCAGCCCTCTGGAAGGATATTAGTCAATCCCTCCTTGTGCAGAGAGGCAAGGAAGGCACAGGCTCACTCTGCTTAGATGGTCACAGCACTATATTGTGCTCTTCCACCAATTGCCCTTTTCTCTGTTAAACCCAAACAGAACTAAGTCTTGTAAGTAGAAACAATGGGAACAATGACTGGAAGCTTTGTTTTGAGCAATGTTTGGGATCTTTATGAAGGAACACTTGGTTGTAGAGTGCCCTTGGGAATGCAGGGAATTCCAGAGTAACCTTTACAGAGATAAAGTTAACCCTTGAAATATTTGGGCAAGGTTATGAAATAGTTTAGGCTTGAAATTGCAGAACAAAAAGGAGGGGAAGAGATTGACAATTGGAGCCTGGGCTTATTTAAAGGTGTGAGTGGTGGGGAGCCTCAGCCTCACATGGTGACATTCCCAACTCCTGCACTGTGGCCAAGTGACACAGAAACACCAGTGATTCCTGCCCAGGTGTGGGTGATGTTATCTCTGGCAGCTTGACTGGACAGGAGACTCTAACACATTCTGTTTGCTGCTTTTCAACAGCTGGCTGCTGCAAGACCCAGAGATGCAGCTGAGGACAACCTACAAGGGCTTCACAGAAGCTGTGGATGCCTATTTTGATCACCTAATGCCTGTTGTTGTCCCTCTCCAGGCAAGTACAACCCTTTGGCCTCTCCACAAGTGGGTTCTGACTGCACAGGTGGGTGTGAGCTCTGTGTAACAGCAGCAGGCTGAAGCAGTAACAAAAAAACCAGTTTTTTATAGGAACCAGCAAGGGCTGTAGTTGTTTGTGTTGGTTTGGGAACATGAGAGGCTGGAGCTGAGTCCATCTGGGGCTGGTGCCTCTTTCCTGCCAGCCAGTGTCACTGTGGTTTTGTTCCCTGGGGTTAGAAATCATGGGAAATGACTTGTCCTTTTTGTTGCCCACAGTACAAGAAAGGAGGTCCCATCATTGCCGTGCAGGTGGAGAACGAATACGGTTCCTACGCCAAAGACCCGAACTACATGGCCTATGTCAAAATGGTAATGGTGGCACTTCTACTTCTCCCTGTGCCCAATCTCTCCCACAAACCACCTTCCTTAGAGTGTGTTCTTTCTTCTGAATAACTTCAGCAAGCTTCAGTGCCTAATCCAGCTGCATTTCCTTGATGTTTCTTCCTGGAGTGGAAGAGGAGGAGTGTGAGCCTCTCAGTACTGATAAGGCTGTGTTCTTATTTCTGCTGGGGAAGAGGGTGATAGGAAAATGGGAGGTATCTGTAGTGCATAGCTGGTCTTCAAGAAGCTTCTCCTGGGAGCCCTGCTTTGCTTCTCTTAGATGACATTAGATAAAATTTTCCCTTTGTTGACTTTCCTGGGAGGAAGGTTGGTGTGAACAAGCCACCAGCACACTCCTAAAGTTGTGCAATCTGGAGCTCAGCATCAGGCAGGTTAATTTGCCTAATGCCTCCTTTACCCCTGTCAAAAAGAGATTAGATTGTGCCCTGGCTCCTGCCTCTGAGTGGGAGATAAGGAGCTGGCCTCTGCCCACGGGGGCAGCTTATCCTGGTGGATCTCACAGCAGTCTGACCTGTTTATTTGCCCCGGTGCCACTGCAAGGCAGGCAGATAACAAGATCTGCAGTGTGTCTTACAGGGTTTGTTGTTTAATTTCTTCTCACTGAATGCTTCAGTGTGCTCCTGCACGTGAGGGAGGTCACCCTTCCAGTGTGTACATGCTGTAAAATGTATGTTCCCTGCTCCAGCATTATCAGATCTTTGTAAAACCTTTTGGATGCTCCAGCTTCACCCTGAGCACCCTGAGGCTCAGCTTGTTCTGTTGCTCAAGGTGTACAGAGGCTCTTCAAGCAAATAAATCCCATGGGAGGAGTGTTAATCTGCTTAGAGCTGTGCCTGCTCCTGACCTAACTCCATCTCGTGGGGTGATTTAGCTTTGCTTACAGGGTTGAATATGAAGTGTGTATACAAACAAGTTCAAGATATAATGCCAAGCAAATGGTTTGCAGAGCCCTAAATGGGCTACAGAGACTGTGGGGGAGCCTGAACAGCCTTGTAAACCTCTCCTTGCTTTTCCATGGCTCAGGGAGGAAGGAGCTTGGCTGTTTCACAGACTTGTCAGGACAGAGGCCCTTGCCAGGCCTGTAGGTGTATTTTTGCAGTGCTGTTTCATCATATTCTGGGATTGTATGCAAATTGCATCTCAGGAAGTGTAGTGTAGTGGTTAGAGATGAAAATGTGGGAAAGCAGGATTTGCAGGGATTCCTTTTGGGTTGGAGTGGGATCTGAGGTGAGGTGGGGCTCCTGTTCTTTGTTCTGGTTTGGGCCTCAGGCTCTGAACGTGGCAAGGTGAATAATTCACATTCAGCATATATGGCAAAGTTGTAATCTTCCTGGAATTAATCTACTCATGAAAAAACACCCACAACTCACACAAAAACTCAAATCCCTGTCCTTATCTCACTTTTTTAGGCAAGAGTGCCATGAAAGGTGCATAGTCACATCCCTCAGGCTGTTAACACAATGGCTTTTCCTCTTTTTTGACTTAGGCCCTGCTAAAGAGAGGGATTGTGGAGCTTTTGATGACCTCAGACAACAAAAATGGGCTGTCATTTGGCTTGGTGGAAGGAGGTATGTGCTTGTAGAGACAAGGTAAGGCTGTGACCTTTGGGAACATGGCTTTTGAAGGACAACAGGACACTTCATTCCCAAAGCTGCACCCACCAAGTGTGTTCTGTTTGCAGCCCAGAGGAGGGACCCCTGGGCTGGATGGTGCACACCAGAACAAGCCCAGTCCCTTCCCAGAAAGGTTTAGGTGGTGTTTTTGCCATGGAAGGTATAACAAAGGATTGGGTATCTGTACTTCCCAGTGACTCAGGAGATGGGAGCATCCAGCATTTCTCACAAGGCTGAAAATACTACTTATGGCTTCATTTCAATATAAATTAAACAAAGACCTCAGCAATTACTACCAGTAATAACTTATTCCTAAGACAGCTGCTTTGCAGTTAAAAAGAGAAGAAAAAGGTCCATCAAAACCCTGATTCTGAAATGCACATGTTGGGAGTTTTAGCAGTAGTTTGTGGGGCAGCCTTATCTTCTCAGCAAACTTGTTTTGGGGTGAGCAGCCTTAGGCAGGCAAAGGAGGGTATCAGGTGTGTACAGAGCAAAAGGATATCCTTTTTCCCTTTTAAAAAATGTAATTCTGTTCAAGTTTAGCACCCTCCTCATTTTCCCCATGAAGAAAGGGAGGTGCAGCTGTTTGAGTTTCACTGAGCCCTAAATCTGCTGTTTGGGGCACAGTGTAACCTTGATTCTCAGATTTCCAGGTCATTTCAGCTGAGATTTACTCTGTCCTTGGCCTCTGATCTCTTCTGTGTTCCAGTTGCCTGCCTGAGGAGTATTTCTTCTCTGAATGAAGTGTTTGCAGATTTTGAGTGCTCCTGTCATCACTCACTCGTAAAGAATGTTAATTTTCTAATCCCAAACATGGAAATGATTAAAGGGAAAGACTTTCCCTTCCTTTTTTTCCCTCCTCCTGTTTTTATGACAGTATGAGAGGGACAAAGGAAGTGAAGTCCATGGGCCTTCACCAGGAGGGTGATGTTCCTATTTGGATATTTTTGGATGTGCAGCAGTTTTCAGCTGTGACCACACAGAGTCACTCTCTCCCTGCCAGAGAGCTGGCAGGAGAAGGGCTGGTGTGGAAATCCCTGCCTAGCCCTCATCTCCCGAGGCAATGTTTGCTGCCTCAGAGCTCCTTCTTGCTTGGGGTTGTCTTTTCTGGCGTGTTCATGCTGGGAGCTCTTTGATACCAGTTTGCCCCTTGGATGTCACAACAATCTGTTCATTCGAGTCAGCGTGTCAGTCATGAGATGTGTGGAGTAACTGGGGCCTGAAGTGGGACAGCAGCAGGGTGGTCAGAAGGGGCTACAGGAGAGTCAGAAGGGGCTACAGGAGAGTCAGAAGGGGCTACAGGAGAGTCAGAAGGGCCTAAAGGAGAGTCAGAAGGGCCTAAAGGAGAGTCAGGATCACTTCCCACCCCTGGAAGTGTCCAAGGCCAGGCTGGACAGGGCTTGGAGCAACCTGGGCCAGTGGGAGGTGTCCCTGCCCATGGCCCAGGGACAAGATGATCCTCAAGGTCCCTTCCAACCTCCTCTATGATTCCAAGCTGGGGGGCTCTGATCTGACACGGTACAGCCCCTCTGAGTGACAAAATTAAGCCTCTGGTGTCCCTCCAGGACCACAGTGGGGAGCTGTGTGTATGTGGGAAGTACATCCTGTGAGAAGGATGATTAAGGCTTTGGGGACTGGCTCTCCATTTTCATGGTGTGCTGTTAATCTGCATGAAAAGTAGAGTTGGGCTTGTTCTCCTTCAGGATTGCCAGCTACTGTATGACATCAGTGCTAAATCCACGTTTTATTTTGTTCTCCCTTCATGTTTTCTGTGCCAGTTCCTTTAGCTCAGCACAGTACATAGGTCAGCCTATTAAACTCAAGGTATAAATAGTGAGAAGTGAGCTTTTCCTTCTGTAAATATTCTGTTTGAAGTGCTCTGTCTGACACAACTGGGGCTGGATTTGATCTCAGCCCTCTTGTAAGAAGTCGATTTTTTAATACAGAATCATATCCTTGCTCCTGCATTTCCCAGGTTTCTTTGGGAGAAATATCAATGTGACCACGGGCTAGAAGAGGAGGAAAATGGTTCAGATGTGTACCAGGGGCTGGGACATTGATCCCAGATTAGTGTCTTCTCTCCTGCAGGCAGCTGTTCCCACTCCAGGGCCTGGACATCCAGCAGCACACACAGTTGGCTCCCCTGCTCTGCACAGGGCAGAAGCACAGAAAACTCTTCCAATTCCAATTCTCTCTGGTTCACTTATCCTGTGGTTTTTGCTGCTCACCCCCACAGACATGACAAGCTGTAGGATATTGCCTGGGTAGCAATTCCTGCAGCTAAAGCCTGGGAGATCAGTGGGGCATCCACACAGGACTTTCTAATAATTTTGCCTTTATGTGGTGCCTTTTATCTAAGGATCTCCAAGTCCTTTACAGGCTCTAATTAAAGCTTGTGGCACCCCATGAGCTGCTCTGATGCTCTCTCTTTCTGGTACCTCTGAACATTAGAGCTAAATGATGGCCTGCAAGTATTCCTCTGTGTGCTCTGGTCCAGTTGGATTCTGCACACCCAGCAAAGACTTTGATGGGAAATTTCTAAGGAGGTTATTTTGGTGGTTCAGAAGATGTTCCAGTTCCCCTTGAGCTTGTGCTGGGCTGATGCCTAAAGAGATGGTCCTCTGCATGTTTTGTATGAGTCTAAATTAATACAATTTCCTTTTCCCAATAGCACTGGCCACTGTTAACTTTCAGAAACTGGAACCTGGGCTACTGAAATATCTGGACACAGTACAGGTAAGATGCAGAAACACTTTGTTCATCCAGATTCTCCAGGGTAGCATTAGAAGTGAAGCCTGTTTGGATTTTGTGTGTTATTTGGGGATTTCCTTCTCATCAGGCCAAATCCTTCTGGAATCAGTGAAGGAGGATTTAGGTATGCTGTCATCCAGCACCTTTCCATCCAGCTGTGCCCTCTGATTAGCTGTTAGGGGTTAGATTTCTTCACACTTTCAAGTGTTGATGCCCAGCAGCATCCCAGTTCACAGCTGTCAGACCTCTCTCTTGAAGTTCCATCATGTTTTTCCCAGCCTTTTTTACCCTGATGTTGTGGATGCTGTCAAGAGTTGTGTTTGAAAGCTGCTGCTCTGCTGAGGTGTTTCAGGGTGCACTGTGATGGCTGTTGCAGTCATCTCCAATAGCTCATTTTCAGTGTAGATTGGGGAAGTTTTAGTGTGTCACTGGAGCATCTTTAATCCCCTGTGCTGTCGGAGATGTGGATCAGGAAGGGAATTGCCTAATGAACACTTGAAGTGACAGGTATCCTGATTGTGATGAGGGAATAGTGAGGAAACAGCAACTTTTGGGTTTAGTGACAGGTTGTCTCTCTCTTTGCATCCTCTGTCCACTTCTGGCTCCAAATGGAAGCTGTGAACAGTTGGCATCTACCCCCATCCCTGATCAATTCTCTGCTCACCTCTTCCCTTGGCTTTTCCCTGGGCTCTGGAAGGAAGTCTTGCTGCTGGATGTTTCCTTTTTTTCTTTTCCTGTGCTGGCAAAAGGGGCTCTGCTGGATGTGCTTTCACCTTCTTTAGGTCTTCCAAAATTCCCCAAACCTTGCAAATGAACAGAAGGTGGCACCTTCACCACCAAACAAATGCAATGTGGCTCCAAAAAAGCAGCTCCTCCTTTGCCACACTGACTAATTACAAAATAGGAAGCCTGTTATTCATGTTTTTAGGGATTATTAAGCTGTGTTATCTTTTCCTTGTTAAGGGTTTTTGTTCCAGAGGGTGATAAAGTTCCTTCTTTGACTGGTTTACTGGGGATGGATTGGTTAAATGTATTTTCAAGAGCTGCTCTGTACCTGGAACATTGAGGTGATTACAGGCAGTTGTTTTCTCCTAATGAAACACGAGTTTTTTAATGCCACTCACCTTGGCCAAATCCTTTGGCATCAGATAAAGCCCCTATCAAATAAAAGGCAAAACTGAGTGGAAATGAAGACCATGAGGCTGGAGTGGCAGCACATGTTGTCCTGTCTGGGTGGAATTCTGCAGGAGCTAAGGGAGCTGGCAGGGGGTGACAAATGGGAAGCAATTGCTCTGTGTGCAGAGCCTTTAATGAAGACCTAATTCCTGCAAAGGCTAATTCTTGCCTGCCAACACCATATGCAGCATTAAAAAGGCATTAACAGCTAAGGTCTGCTGTTCTACCTTGGCAGGCACTGCCTGCCCTGCACCTGCAAACTCTCAGCTGGCAGTGGCATGGCAGATAAGCAGACATTTATAAATGTGTATTTCCAGCAGAAACTAAACAGTGACAGTTGGTTTGTGGGTTTTTTTTTTTGCTACAGCTCTACCAAACAACAGCATCCAGAATTGTTTGGTATCACCTGATTGTGTGCTGTGGTTTTTGCTTTGTGCAGAGGCACAAAGCTTTGTTTGCCTTTCTGGGCATTGCTGTCCCACAGCATCTTGTCCCTCTCATGTCCAGAGCTCCTCAGCTGCCTTTTTTCTCTGCCAATCGAGAGGAAAACACTCTTGTAAACCATTTCACTAATCTGGATTTGAACAATGCTTCTCTAGAAAACAGGGGTGGGTGCAAGACTTCCCTGAATCCATTTTAACTCTCTTTTTCTTTTGACACAGAGAGATCAGCCAAAGATGGTGATGGAGTACTGGACTGGGTGGTTTGATAACTGGGGAGGCCCTCACTATGTCTTTGATGCAGATGGTGAGCTCCAAATTCTGGTCTTGCAGCCAGGGGAACATGTTACCTTTGGTGGGAATATGGTGAATTTAAAGTGTAGCACCTTCTTCGTGGTTTAAAAGCTCATTAGGAAGACTAGTACTAAAAAAATAAACCAACAGCTCCAGATCCTCCAGGGCATCCAAAGTGCAGTGAAAACAGAGCTATATAAGTCTGTTTTAATGACTCTCTTATCCTCCTGCAATTGTCTTTGTAATTGGGTCATTAGTGTGTTCACTTTAGGAGTCTGGCTGAGTAGTCCTTACAACTCCTCTGCTTAAAAGGAAAATTCCTGCTTGAGTCCATGAACTTTACCCTTTTTCACTCGGAGGAGAGGATTATTTGAATGTATTAATGTGTCCCAAATTGTTAGTAGATGTGCAAGCCCTTAGTGAAGGCAACATGCAAATCACAACACAAATCACTGTAACTGCACAGGCGTGACAGGGACCAGGATGTTTTGTGTCTGCCTTGAACTCCTGGCAGTGCCACAGCCCAGCTTTGTGGTCTGTGGCCCCCCCTGGCACTGCCCTTGCTTTGCAGAAATGGTGAACACTGTGGCCAGCATCCTCAAAACAGGAGCATCCATCAACCTCTACATGTTCCACGGAGGCACCAACTTTGGCTTCATGAACGGGGCTCTGGAAGCTGATGAGTACAAGTCAGATGTCACCAGTTATGGTGAGTTTTGTCACTGCTTTGCTCCTGTGGTGGGAGTGCAGCTCTGACTAGCCCTGGGATGGGGACAGTTGACAGAGAACCCCTCTGTCATGAAGAGATGAGCTCAGAAGCAAATACCTGTCTAAGAGGAGGGTTAACATTAGTGTTTCCTCTTTCCAAACGCATTCTAGGATGTGAAGGATCCCCTTATTAGTTGTAAATAGAAGCATCACAGAGGGTGACTTTGCTTCTCTTCTTTCTAGGGAGAGATGGTGATCCAAGAGACCATTCTGGGTTTTGATTTTACCAAGTCCAGTTGTACCATAAATCTCTCCTCATCCCACCAGCCCTGTGTTAAAATGGTTAATTGTTGACTTTATCCTGTGTGAAATTCTGGATTATGTGCAAATTAGGTCTCTAAAAGTATGTTGCTCCTTCCTGAATGGCTCTTCTCCAAAGTAATGGTTGTTTAGTGACAGTCACTCAGATTAAAGTGCACAGGTCTCCATAACATAGACATTGCTTGTGCTTTGGGCCTTTGCTTCTTGCACAAAGCTGTCCCAGAGCTGCTGTGTGTTTTTAAATCACATGTGCTGCTTTTCCAGATTATGATGCTGTGCTGACAGAGGCTGGAGACTACACATCCAAATTTTTCAAGCTCAGACAACTCTTCAGCATGATCATTGGTAATTATAAGTCCAGGGACCAAACTGCTGTTCTACCTACAGTGTTAAAGGAGGGAATTGTTTAAACTGGCTCTTCTGCTGGAGTTGGTTGGGTGGCTGGGTGATATTTCCAAAAGATGGGAGGGAGGACCAAAGGTCTGGAGGGACCTTAATCTGTGCTGTCTGAAATCGTTGTTCCATCTTTCTTTTTGCCTCCCAGGCCAGCCTCTTCCTCTGCCTCCCATGATTGAAAGCAAGGCATCATATGGTGCAATCCTGTTGCATCAGTACATCTCTCTCTGGGATGTGCTACCACCTCTTTTACAGGTAATAACACCTGTTTTAATGCATCTCAGACCTAAAAGGCATCACCTCTTAGATGCTAAAGGCAATTAGTGCACTGGCTTGTTATCCCATGAGGAGAAGGTTGGGGAATGTTTTGCCAAGGATATGCAAAGGCAGCAGATCTTTTATGTTACTTTTCTTCACTGCTGCTTCTCTTCCCTTGGAATTCCAGTTTTGCAAGTCCTTGGCTCCCTTTTCTGGTACTTTCCTGTAGCTTTCAGAGAGCCAGGAGGGAATTAGGGTTGGACCAGATCCCAGGAGGCTCCCAGGGAAATGTACCCTGTGGCAGAGAGTAAACCTGTCTGAAATGAGCTGTCAGTGCTGAGAAACCACTCCTGACATTAAATTTGCTTCTCCTTTGCAGCCCATTAAGTCAGAATTTCCTGTTAACATGGAGAATCTGCATCTAAACGACAGCACTGGGCAGTCCTATGGATATGTGCTCTATGAGACTGTCATTTTTGGTGGTGGCCAACTGCATACAAGGGACCATGTCCGTGACAGAGCACAGGTAAGGAGCAGAGGGCAGCTGGGACCACCTTGGGTTGGGTGGAAGTGCTTTGGTCTGGAAAACTAGGCAGGAAATGAGGGGAAATATGAGCTTTTAGATTAGGAGTGTGATTCTCTCTTTCCCTTCAAGCCCCAACCCTTGTAATTTGTAGTTAAATTTGAGTTTCCAGTTTACTAGAACTTATCTTTAATCATCAGAATGAAGATTCTGATAAATATTGTGATTTTTTTCCCCCTATCTGGACTGAATCAGTGACACATTTGTGGACACTGAGTTCTAGTTTGAAGTAGAGACAGTTTCCTCCCCAAATACACCTTCAGTAACCTGTGCAACACGTGGTGATAAAACAACTGATGAGCAGTTGCTGTTGTTTCCTGTGCTCTGTTCTGCAGGTGTTTGTTAACACTGTGTATGTGGGGGAGCTGGACTACAACACAGTGGAGCTCTCCATTCCTGAGGGCCAGGTAACTAACTGGGGGTTGCTCCCAAGGGTGTGGATAACAGAGATCACTAAAGAGGGATTTCTCCCAGAAAGGCACCTCCCACCTAAACCAGAGCAACTGGTACAGCAGGGGATGGTTGTTACACCCAAATTAGACACTAACTCCCTAGTGAAATACAGTGTGATTTCACTGCCAAGTTACTGTTTGTGGGGGAAAAGTGGGGTTTGGATACTTTTCCATGGAGAAGATTCAAGTTATTCAAGCACCAAGTTTGCCAGTCTTCCTGCCACAGCCACAAGTGTCGACATCAAGTACCTGTACCTTGTTTGTGCACATTAAATCCATATAGGCTTCATCTTCCTTAGCACAAAGCAAGTTCTAAGGGGGTTTAGAGGCTTGTGCACCTTTTGGATCCCAAATTAAATAAAGGGGAATGTTTCTCTAAGCTCTAAGACTAGTCTTACTAGGAGCTGACACTAAGACTAATGTACTGATTGAACACATGTCAACAGAGTGGCTTTAGGAGTAGGGGAGGGGCTGGATACTCTAATTGTCCTTAAGGCTTGTGGGAGGGTTTATGACATGAGCCTGACCTATCTCAGACTCCATTTCTGGCTCTGGGGGTGATGCCAAAATGGAACCTAAAAATTCAACTGGAAAAAACCCAGAAAACTTTCATGCAAAGGCTGAGATCTCCTCAGTGCTGTAACTGCAGTGGCAGGACTTCAAAGTAAGCTGAGAAATGGCAGCTGCCAAAGGTTTTGGTGCCACCTGCCCTCTGAAACACCTCTGCTAAGCAGGTATTAAGGCTGGTCCAGCACTGGTCCTGCTGATGCTCTTCCTTTTGTTTTTCCCAGGGATTCAGGCAGCTGAGGCTCCTGGTGGAGAACCGTGGGCGTGTCAATTATGGCCTGGCCCTGAATGAACAGAGGAAAGGTGGGTTCAGTTCTGTGTTCTCAAACTGGCCTGGAGAGTTCTCTGAGTTTAAGCACTAGAGAACTGTCTGTGTGCTTTGCACAGAACCAGCCAAGGGCCCAGCACAGCTCTCGTGGGGCTGGACATGACTGGGAATGGTGTGAGGGAAGGAATGTGCTAAAAAATCTCCTCACCTGCTGTCTGGAGGGTCACAGATGAAAAGCAGTGGCTGTTTAATGCCTTGCATTAAGGCTTCTTATTTTATAGGGGTACAGCTAAACCCAAGGCCATCAATGAATCTTCCTCTGCTCTAGGTTTCCTAGGTGATGTTCAGATTCCCTTTCTCTTGCTCTGTGAGCATTTTACTTCACAGGGAGAGAAGGAAAATACCTTCTCTAATCTGTGTTTTCCCCTGGGGGGTTGATATTGGAGGATCATACCATTTAAAAACTCACACAATATCAGGAGTGAACTGCATCCTGTTGAGCAGAAATGACTGAAATGCTCAAGTCTCACACACAGTGGAGCTGGAAGAAGGTGAAAACCCCAGGATTCTATTTTAGTGGGAAACTCTATGCAAAAGCTATATAAAATAGATTAATGGAGTTAAGCACATGACTGTATTGATTTTATTTAATGCAGGAGAGGTACATAAAGCCTCTGTGCTGCTTAGGCAGCCTCAAGTGCAGGACCCAGAAAGAATAATTTTAACAAGAGAGTGGTAAAGGTAAATCACTGAGTAGGGTGCCTTAAATTCCTTGGATGAAAAGCACTGGATCAGCACTGGCCATCAGTGCTTGCCCATGTCGTATTTTGCTGTGCCTAGTAGAGAAGTAACTGCCCTGAAAAAACCTGCATAAACTGAAACCCAACAATGCCAACAACCCCCACCTGCTGCACGTGCCAACAGTGTTTTCTGTTGGAGGGTGTTGAACGACTCTGGGTGGAAGCAAAGGGGGGAGAATGGAGAGGCCAAAGCATAGGAATGTTCCCCACTCAATCTGGATGAGCAATGGGACCATATGGACTCTAATTCCATTGCAGAACGTGGCTGCTTTCCATCCCCTGCTGTTCCTTGCATTCAAATAGGAAAATCCATCAGCTTTAGCTGTTTTCCAACTCTTCATTACCCCCATTGCTCTCACAGGCCTAATTGGTGACGTCTTCTTGAATAAAACCCCCTTGAGGAACTTCAAGATTTACAGTCTGGAGATGAAACCTGCCTTCATGAAAAGGTTTGTGGGGTTTAAACAATTATTTTTCCTTCCTCCTTTGAAAGCACCTGTTTAGCAGCAGTGCAAAACCTAATAGGGAGCAGCTAAATGCATGAGAAAGGCAACACAAGGTAACAGTAGGGAGGTGGATTTTTGCACTGAGAAGTTCCTTGCTGATAGATTTGCCTGAAATAGTGCAGAAAATAGTGCTGGTTTATCCATATAATTTTTTAGAATGCAATGTGTTCACACTGTGCAGGATTTCAAGATTTCCTTGCAGGTTTTACAGCAAGGTTAGGTCAAGGAGGTAAAAGCAAGGCTTACCCACATGTTGGAAAAGTTTGGGTCTTTCTGGAAATTACCAATATGGCTGATAGATTTAGTAATTCAGTCTTCAAGGGATGAATTAATTCTGGAAAGCTACTAATAGTGCATTAACAATCCAGATGGCTTCCTCTCTTTTATGTTATTGTGCTTTAATGCAAGAAAGGAAATGTAGCAGGGGGACATTGAGGAGTCTCTGACAGCAGATACAGAAAATTTTAGCACATATTTAAGCCCTGTGAACTCTGGCCACAATCCAGAGAGACTCTTCAGTGATGTTGTTAATACCAGAAAGCAAGTTATGTGCATCCCCCAAGATATCACAGCTCCCCCATTTTGTGTAGGAAGCAGAGAGAGAGAGACAACATTAAACTGAAATGGCTTTTAAAATGAAAAAAAAGTCCATGTTTTGAAATTTCCAAGGACAAGTTTACCAGGTGCTGGTGAGCTCCCTGAAGGATTCTAATTGATGGGTAACTCACAACCTTTTGGACTGCAGGGTGTTAGAGAACTGTTTCCAGTGAGGAACATTTAAAGCAAGTGAGCTGCCATGGCCAAATAAAAGCAAGATTAGTCACCACTGCCCTCAGTCCCTGGCTGTTGACCAGCAGCACTGGAACACAATCAGCTTACAGTCCCCGAGGGGGAGGAGGGAGTGGGGTGTTGTGAAAGGAACTGTCACAGGCTTTTAGTTGAATAATTCAGCAGCAGTCAGGCTGCACTGGATCAATAACTTCCCTGAGTCCAAGTGATGCAGTTCCCAAGGGTTGGCAGGAACACGTTCTGACAGGAGCTTAAAGCTTCTGGGGGGTTCTCCACTCCTTGTTTCCTCTTCTGCTTCTGCCCTGCTCCCAAACTGTTGCCACAGGTAAGAAATAATTGCTGCAAACTTGCAAGGATGTGTTTGTGTTCCTGGACAGGAGCAGGGGCAGGAATGTCTGGTTTGATTCCTGTCAGTTCTGCAGGTTTTCCTTTAGCAAGCCACAGGCATTGAAAGCACTGGGGCAAAGCTGAAGGAGGATGAGCATTTCAGCAGCCAGCATGAAGCAGAGCTTCTTATCACAGAATCACACACTGGTTTGGGTTGGAAGGGACATTAAAGCCCATCCAGTGCCACCCCCTGCCACAGGCAAGGACACCTTCCACTAGCCCAGGTTGCTCCAAGTCCAGCCTGGCCTTGGACACTTCCAGGGATGGAGCAGCCACAGCTCCTCTGCCCAACCTGTGCCAGGACCTGCCCACCCTCCCAGGGAAGGATTTTTCCCTAATATCCAATCTAAACCTTCTCTCTTTCAGTCTGAATCCTTTCCTCCTTTTCTGTCCCTACCTGCTCTTGTAAAAAGCACTTTGTGTTGCTGTGAAGTATCAGAGGTGGTGGGAGCCCCAGATACCCTTCTCCTGCACCACAAGCTGGGCTGCCAGTGCTGTGGATGAGGAGACAGCAGGACCCACCTGTCTGAAGTGGGTCCCTCTCTTTCAGCCTGCAGCACGTTGCTGGATGGAGCTCAGTCCCAGATTACTTTGTGGGTCCAGCGTTTTTCCGTGGAAGGCTGTGGGTGGAGCAACAGCCACAGGACACTTTCCTGAAGCTACAGGCAAGTCCTGGTTTTTCTTGATCAAGATTCAAAAAGGGCTGGTTAGAGGGACACTGGTGCACTAGCTGTGTCTGAGCTCTGTAGTTCTCTAGTTCTTTAGTCTTCCTCTGGTCTTGGAGAATTATTCTGGGGGTGTAGAAGTCTTCTCCAGCTGGCAGGTCATTCTGTTCAGTCTGTGCAGTATTGACCCTGCAGAGCTGCTAATGACCACTTAGTCTTTTTTATTGACATACAAATGCTCTTTGCTATTTACTAGAGGAGTAATGAGCACGAAATATAAAGGAGGGACTAGTTTTATTCTTGTCTCCTTGATGTGATATGGAAAGAGTCACTTCTTTGTAGACATGGCATGGGAATTAACATTCCTGTCATCCTTCTGTGGAAGACTGCTGCTCCTGCATGGAACTTCAATGAGATATTAAGTATTATTAAACTTTCTCCTCTGATTTGCCTCCCTTAGAGCCAAGGTTTATACCAATCATTACTGTACTGCTCACTTTCCCATTTAGGCTTTGTTGTAAATTATGCCAGTCAAGAGCAGTAGAGTATTTCTGTCACCTGGGAAAGAGGTGAGGGGAGATATTCCATGCTTGGGAAGGAATAAAGCCCTGTCTGTTCCAAAGGATGAGGTTTCCTGTCCAAGCACAAACTGCACATTTTTGAAAGCCTTATCCCTTTAATTAGTACATTAAGGATAACTCCTGTTCAACAGGGCTTACTTAAATGTTCATGGCTTCAGGGATTTGTGCAGGGAAAGCAAGCAGAAAACCTGTGGAAAGTGGCTGGAAAGAATGCAAGTGTGAAAGCAGATTTGGTTTCCTGTGGGGATGTTAACGAGGCAGCAGAGCTGCATCAGTAATTCCATGTTCTGCCTGCATTCCAGGGCTGGGAGAAAGGAGTGGTGTTTGTCAATGGGCAGAACCTGGGTCGCTACTGGAAAATTGGACCTCAGGAAACTCTGTACCTTCCCGGGCCCTGGTTACGGAGAGGGGGCAACGAGGTGAGGGGAAAGGGGGGGGCTGCTCTTTGCCTGCTTGTGCTGGTGGTAAAGACCCTGCTCTGAGCCAGAGAGACATGCACAGGATATTAATCATCCTTCTCTAGCTGAAAGCCAGCACAATAAAGGGAGAGTGTTACCTCCTCAGATGTGTAAAAACTGGGGGAGATGCTGCTCCAGAGCCAGCTGTGGCTCTGACAACCCTTAAGACATTGGCAGCTGAACTTCAAAGCACCACATCAAGTTCAAAATCAACACAAACCTGATGTGATGCTGAAGAATCACACTTACTGTCGAGACTCGCCCTGCTTGATCTCTTTAAATGATGCTTCCTTCCCCTGCTGTGAGAGTGTGCCTTTTCCTCCTAAAAATACTCAGAGCAGCTCAGGCTTTGTGTGAAGGAATCTCCATCTCCCTGTCTCCTGCAGATTGTCATCTTTGAAGAGCGCACAGCGGGACGGATAATCCAGTCTGTGGACATTCCCTATTTAGGAAGGACCCAGTACGTGGACTGAGGAGAGCTGCTTTCCCATGTTTGGTTCATCCTGAACATTCCTGGTTGCATGTCTGGGGCCATGAGGGGCATGCTAATCTCCACTAGACCCAGGTAAAGGATTTGCTCTTTGGCAGTAAGTTCAGAGGAGGGAATGGGCCCCAGAGGAAGCAGGGTCCGTTGTTTCCTGATGGATGGAAGGATGGAAGGATGGATGGATGGATGGATGCAGCAGCTCATCTCCCTGGACTACTGAGGACCCACAGCCAGGATGGCTGCGCATGTTTTGGACCATCTGGTGAATGTGGGGGAGTAAAAAGGTGCTGGAGGCAGGTGGGAGAGAGAGAAAGAACTGAAGCCATCTGAGCTGAAAGCTGAGCTCAGCACTGCAGTGACTTTGAAGATGTCTTATTACTGGCCTCCTTGTTTTTATAATTAGGTAGGGAGAAAATAGTTGGTGGACATGTGGGTAATCAGGTGTGGAAAGCCATTTTGTTGTGCTTCCAGACAGATTTTAGCACCTCTGTCTGCAGAGAGGCCATTATTTGTTCAGTTGTTGGAAGCCAAGGTGGTTGTCAAATGACTTTTAATTTGAGCTTTTTTTCCACTAAGTTTTACTATGGAGGTTGTCTCTCTCTCAAAAGGAAAAAAAAAAAAAAAGTTTTAAAAAGTGAAATGTGTTTTGTCCTCTGTCAAATCCTTATGTTTCAGGCCAGGCAGGAATGAGAATTTCCAAGGAGGAGAAAAGGATAAGTGAGTCTTCCAGTCCTCTCCCCACCCATGCTCGCACTGTGAAGAACCTAAAAATGAAATTCCCCCTTGTAAAACGAGCAGGAATCAGATTTTGGTTGGGATAGAAGCAAAGGGATTGTGTACATGGTTACAAATGGCAACACATCCATACTTTCTAGTTAGACCTGCTGTGGGATCTTAGGTCCTGGTTTCTTTTTCTTTCTGTCCCTCCAAACAGAAACTCAGGATTTAGGTAAACATGACAAGTTCTCTTAACTCACCAGCTCCAGGTCACAGAGGAGCTGCAGCCTCTTTAGGAAGAACAAGAGATCAAACTCAAGCTGTGAATCTGTTCAGAACCTCCAAGGACTTGCTCAGCCCCTGCTCTCTGTGCCAGGAACAGGAGAGAAACACCAACAGCACTGGCTCTGTAATGGAGTTGCAGGGTATCCTGGCTCTTAGAAACCATCATTTTATTTAACAAATTTAAATACAGTTTGTTTAAAACTGAGAACAGACAGTGCAGCTGTAACACACCCCATCCTGGCCAAGTCTGGTCCAGCTGGACATACCTATCCCTGCTCCCAAGGGCCACAGCAGCCTCTGGGAAAGCTGGAAGGACCCAGGCTCGTGTGACCAGAGCAAATGTGCAGGGCTGTGCTCAGGACTCCATCCTTTGCATTTTTCTGAAAGTTATTTCCTTCCAGGAGGGAAGGTTGCAACCCAGCAGGGACTGGAATTAAGATCAGTGAACCAAAACGTGCAGCTCGGAGAGGATATCGGTTGGGAACTATTTAAATGGTATGAAATCATGGCAGTCCTTGAAAAATGTCTCTTTCCACTGTAGGCTTTTCAGACTGAACTTGGAAAGCCAGTACAACAACAGGATAAATCTGTTTTGAGTGCAGAGAGCTACTGTTTTAATCCAGGATAACAACACCCGTTCCCAAAGAGCAGCCCAGCAGCATCCAACACTTTCTATCCAAGTAGTGCTTCAGCCATTGCATCTAAAGGAACAGTTTTGTCAAGGCTTCTGTGGCTGGGAACTAAAGAATGCAGCTTTTCCCCAAGGGTTCTCATATACAGTGGGAGAAAATAACTTACAAAAAATATTTTCCTTTGAAATACCAGGAAATACACAATGTCATTAGTCCAAGGGGAGACTTCTGCGCCGTGAAGCCAACAATCAAACCCAGAGTGTTCGAATAGTTCTACCTGTTAGGGCTAAAAATAACCAAGTCTGTTTCCAGGATTACATTTTCCCTCAGTTCAAAGGTAAAATTGTGCTTCAGACCTTTTTGAAAGAATTGGGACAGCGGGGTGGGGTGGATGATCAAAGGTTTGACAACAGCTATGGAAGGGGAGGGAATTTGGGGGGTTTGTAAAGGGACATGTTGTACCTCAGTTTGTTCCTCAGCAAGTCTGTCAGTCTCAAACCCAGAGTCACCCAAGGCAGGAGCACCCAGGTCCCTCTTCTGCACTGCCCAGTCCTGTGTCTCTCACTGAGAAGCAAAACACTGTTTAATCAGAGAACACCCTTTTTCCCCAACTCTGCCTTGGGTTCTTTGATGTTACAGGACAGGGAAGAGGCAACTAATGTTCTGCTTGAACCTGCCTCAAGGCAGGTGCTGGAGAAACAGCACTAAGCACAGGATCCCCTTTCCAAGGGTGCTGCTCTGTCCATCAGAAGGTGACTTTGGGAACTGCTGCAGCATGGCTTTTCATGCCAGTAGCTCTGCAGGAGCAGGGCTAGGGCTGAAGGATGCATTCCAGTCGAATGGGAAATGCACTGAAATCACCTTTTTCAGCATTCAATCCCTAGTTTTAAGCAGTTAACTTTATTTTTTAAGAATGGAAATTTGCCTCTATGTAGGAGCACCCTTCAGAGAATCCCACACCTAATGCTCCCATGAACCAAATCAGGGCTAAACAGAACCAAGGTCTGGATGAGTACTATGGTTGTTTCTCCAGCAACCTCATTAAACCCCATTTTCAATTATTTTAGCATGGATGAATAGAGACCCACGTGCTGTACACACAACTCCATCCAGGGAGGGTGGTGAACTGGTAAGGAACAACAGCTCAATGATTCTGCCCCTCTCTCCCATTCTGGTGAGACACCCTGAGTGTTGCATCTCTTCAGCACTTAACAGGGGCTTGTGAGAATGATGGGGACAAACAGGGATAGGGGTGATGGTTTTAAACTAAAAGAGGATAGACTAGTTATAAGGAAGAAATTTTTTACCATGAGGGTGGTGCAGCACTGGCACAGGTTGTCCAGAGAGGTGGGGGATGCCCCATGCCTGGGACTATTCAAGGCCAGGTTGGACAGGGCTCTGAGCAACCCAGTCTAGTTGAAGGTGTCCCTGCCCATGGCAGGAGGGTTTGAGCAGATGACCTTTAAATTCCTTTCCCCCTCAAACCCTTCTATGATTCCATGAACACAAAGGTATGTCAGAGTGCCCTCCAAGCCATGGACCTAGTGAAGGAAAAGGAGAGGGAATACAAAGAGAACAGCAATCCTTAATGGGTTTGTTCTAACCTGCCTTGCTTTCCCCCCTCCCCCTGTCTTGTGCAGCGTAATAAACACTGGTTAAAGTAGGTTTAAAATTAAGGGCTAAGGTGCCATCTCAGAAGGCAGCTGTCCCCTCCACGAACAGAGAGCTGCTTAGGCTGTCACACAAGGTACGTGTGTCTCAGGAAAACCAGTCACTGGGGCCAACACACTCCTGTGGCCATTCCCACCCTGGCCTTCAGGTCCTGTCAAGGAGCCCCTCAGTCCAGCCCCCCATTGCAGCTGGGCCAGGCTCCAGTGCAGGGAGCCCTGGTGCACTTCTCCCAAACCGAGCATCCCTCGAGGCAGCTGCTCCTGGCCTGGAGCTCACGTCAGTCCTGGCTTTTCTGTGCTTTTTCTCCACCTCCAGAGCATCTGGTTCTGCTCCGAGTCCAGGAGGAAGGGCAGGGGGTCTGGGGGGTCTATGTATGCAGTGTTGCTTGGTTTCAGTACGCTAAAACTCTTGGAAGTCAGCAGAGGTCCTGGCTCCTGCCTGGCTGGCTGGTCGGATGCTGTGGAGAGGAACCTTGCAGGCTGTGCATGAAGAAATTTTCTGCAACAGAGACACAACCAGCATGAATATTGCCCTTCTGCCTCGCTGCATTTAGCTGCTACCCCCTTGGAACCATCCCAAAACCCAGCTCAGCCTGCAGACCTGTGAGTTCTGCTGCTAAGCAACTGGGCTGGGGAGCAGCAGTTGTGACAGCACTGAAGAGATATGGCCTCTCTGCAAAGCTCATATATATATATATATATATATATATATATATAGCTCAGATAACGTGGTGCAGGCTCTCCTGCTGCCCTGCCAAGGGCCACAAAGCAGCCCCTGCAGTGGCCAGGGCTCTATCCAGTTGCCCTCAGGGAATGTGTCATAAGAGAGCTCATTACTCTCAAAAATACACCACTGCTGAGCAAATCTACCCCCTTCCTCTGCTGCTCTTCTCTGTACTCGAGAGCAGCAACCTCCTCTCTGCTCCAGGCCTGGTTCTGCACTCCAATTAAAGGGAGTTGTGCATTTATTTTTTTTCCTCATCATAATGAAGCACAGCTCCATAGCCTGGATGCAGACACGAGTGAATAGCCCATCCTTCACTCCTGCAAACCACCTGCAGCGTGCCCTGGGGAAATACAGAAGGCTGAATGCACCAGGGGGCTCAGGTAATGAAGGTGAGGAGCCAGGGCATGAACAAATGCAAGTCAGCCATCAGTGGGTGTGTTCTTTCCTCCTTTCCACTGGGGAAGGCACTCCATGCCTACCTTAGGTAAACAAACACCTCAGGTGGGGTTTAATCCACACCTTCCCTATCTTGCCACTGACTCTATGTGGCTTTTATATGGATAAAGATTAAATTCTTCCTTCAGTGAAAGCTTCTGCCTGACTTAAAAATCCTTCTACTGCTGTTGCTTTAGCTTTCCTCAGGTGTTTGCAGGTGGAGGAATCCACACCTTCACCCCTGTGCTTTAGCTGTGTTAGCACAGTTAATAAAGCAATCTCTTTGTTTAGACAAGGCTTTATTGTTTTTTTTAACAGTGTAGCTTCTCCCAAAATTCCTAATCCCTGCATTCCTCTTCTTCTCAACCTCTCACCTGGGAATTGTTTTTCCTTTGGCAGCTTGGCTTAAAGATAGATTAACTTAAAAAAAAAGAAGAGAGGTTAACTAATGGTCTTGAGAAGTATAGCAGTAAGGGAAGGTCAGAGATGTGAAAAATGGAAACAAAAAAGCACATTTAAAAAAGCTTTTATCTTTTTCCTGCCACTGTCCAGCTCTCAATACCCTTAAAAACACGTGCTCTTACCTGGTGTTGGTCTCCATTCAGCCACACAGTCAGATTTCCACATTGGGGTCTGTGAATCCTTTCTTCCCCTCGTTCACCAGCACGGGCTTTTCTGTCCTTGTGTGCCAGACTAAAATCTGAAGAAGCCAGCAGAAGTCATTAGCTGCACCTCTGCACTGCACTAACAAATATTCCTGCACATTAAATCAATAGTGCAATTTAAGCAGCCACCCTGGAGCCTAATGGTGCATTCACCGCTGAGAGGGGCTTTGCATAAACCTTCATTTAGGCAGAGCTGCTGCTCTGCACGATGCACAGTGCACAGAAATTACCCATTTTACAGCAGGCTGTCGTGGGACATTAACCTGCTCCTTCCATGTAGTTACCAACCACCTTCCTCCAAAGGCTCATCAACCTTCCAATGGTGTAAGGCAGTTCCCTCACAAGCAGGGAATCACAGCCCTGTTTCCTCCAAAGAGCCTTGCACTGCTTCTTGGGTATCATGTTGCTACATCCTTGGAGTCACTTGCTTGGCTCAGAGGGGAAATGCAAATTCCTGACACTTCAGGTCACGGTGAGCGGGTGAATCAGAGGGAAGAGGCAGCTGTAGAAGCACCACCAGCTGTTCCCATCCCCACCACTGCCTTTGGCTGTGGGAAATGTAAAAATGAATTTTTCAGTGTGTCCCTGAAAGTCCATTTTTGGAGAGAAGACATCAGTCCGCTCCCTAACCTTGCTCTCACTTCTTTTTAGCTTTTAAATTCTTTCCAGCCCCTAAAAAGCTAGGAGAGTGTCACTGAGCTGAGGAGGACTTACTGCTGCTGCAGTGCTGCTGCAATCTCTGCTGCCTCAGAGCTGCACCATGCACGAGCTGCTTCCAGAACCATCCCTTCTTCCCAGGAACTCTGGGCTGACACAGCCCTTTCATAACCCTACTATATCCCCTCTAAATTCCAAACCCAAATTCCTCTGGAATGCTGCCACCCCCTATTCTGTACCGGGTATCAAGTTAAAGCCCTTCTCCAACTTGATGAAACAGAACTGAAGCTTCTCTGAAAAGCTTCTCTCAGTCTTGGCAGCAAAGTTTCATAAAGATCAACATCTGTGGAGGAGAACTGGCAAAACATGAGGTGTTTGAACATTTCAGGGGGGCTATTATAGGTAAATAGTTTCTACTTGCTGCGCTCTGCTGCTGGCTCAGATGGTTCTGGAAGCTGTTGAAAATACTCTCCTCCTCACTAGACTCAATTATACTTATTGCTTTGCTCCTAAAACCTGGAATGCTGGGAGCAGCTTTATCCTCTCAGAGCAGGTTTCCTGCTTCCCTTCACCTGTGCCTTGATATTTCCTGCCTTGCAGGGGTTTCCCTCTGGTTGCTATGACAGTACTCTGCACATTAAATCCAAGTGGCTGCAAACCATTCCCACCCGCTCCCTGCTTCTCTGAAAAATGAGGGCACGCTCCGTTTCTAAAGGATGAACAAAGCCCTTTTCAAACCCTCCTGGTTCAAGGGGAGCACCCCCACCTGCCCAAGAAGCTTGTTTGACCAAATTTGTCTCTGATGTGAGCTGTCACCTCCTGCGCAGGGCTTAAATCTCGCCTAATACTAAGGCAGTAGAGACCAACTGCTGGCTGGAGTGGGTCCAAAAAACCATTTCATCATCCCCCACAACCACTTCTGAGCCTGCTCATCAAAGTCACCCTTTATTCCAAGCCCTGCTCACCCAGCACAGCAACGCTGCTGCAATTACTGCGCTGCTTCCCCATGAAAAGGCAAAACCAAACAGGTCTCACGAGTGGCTCTTGGGGCTCTGCAGGCATCAGTAGTTACAGTCCTCATCCAACAACAGAATATATAAACCCTAACACAGGCCAGGTGCTAGAGAATTCCTGTAGCCAATTCTGCTTCCCAGCAGGAGCAGGTAAGAGCTCTTTCCCCTCCTGACACATAAACGCTCATGGCCCAGCAATGGGACTCACACTCCAGCAACTCCAACCACACACCCCATAAACAAGACCATAATGACACGTTATTAGCTTTTCCTTAAAGTGGATCCCACTTTTGCATCGTTAAAGCCAACTGCCAAAAAAGATTAGATTAACTCAAATGGACCCATTTGCTGAGTCTGAGGCTCGATACAGCAGCTCTTACCATTTTTCGTGCTGTGCTCTTTGCTGGGGGAGGGAGATCGTCATTTAGCACAGAAACACCTGCTTTTCCTCTCAGCCAGTGCTTGATTTTTCCACCAGCAGCCTGTTTTATGCCCCAGGGAAGCTTTGGCTTGTGCACCAAGAGAGCAAACAGTGAGGGGGACCAAGACTGACTTGTCCTGAGCAGTAGTTTCATAGAGGTCACCTAAAGAACTCCACTTTAAAAGAACTCTACTTCTGAGAAACTCTTCCAATCACTTACAACCCTGCCATTCAGAATCACAGGACTCAAAACAGATCTTGGAGATTACAAAGATTCATCTCCATACAGAATAATTCATTGTCTTCCAACAGGAAATTAAAAAGCAAATAGGAGAGTTGAAGTGGAAAGGGGTTGCAAGGGTTTCAAGCACACAGACCCTCCGTGGAGGGTTTCAGTGATTGTAATTTGAAAGGGAGAATGAATGAAATGTGAAGATAAACAGATAGCAAGCTGAAATGACAGGTTTGTCCCCTTTTCTCCAACCTGTACCTGGCAACAACCTGTCCCCCTGACTGTGGCATCATCAGTGCCCACAAACACCTGCCTTGATGCTCAGAGACACCAGTCCCAGCCAGTGCAGAGCTGCCAGAAAACCCCTTTCCACAACATCCACCTAAGCACCGAGCTGCCAACCCACAGATTTCATCTCAGATTTTCCTCAGCCAAGAGATAAGGAGGGAACAGGAACAACTCCTTTTAGGCACCACGTCAATCCCAGGGAATTGCTGCCCAGACCACCCCAGTGCACAAAAGCTGCCTCACCCAAAGAAACCCAAAGAAAACCAAAGGCTCCCTGGAGAAACATGTGGCTCCAGGAGCAGCTGGAACGAGATGCCTCATTTCCAATGACCTTGTACTTTGTGGTCTGTCCTCTTGTGCCAGCCCAAGCTGAGGCTTTTTCAGTAGCTGGGGCCACTCGGTGTCTCTCCTTTGATCCTGGCTGAGCACGGTGCAGATTGTTTTCTCAAGGTGTTAATAGCAAATGGGGAGCAGAATGTCCCCCCCACCCCAAGTTACATCAGCCTCGTGGGAACACAGGATTTCAGACCTCTCTCCTGTGTCAGTGGATTGAAGAGAGGATGGTTTGCTTTGGGTGTGTGTGGGGAAATGCAGAAGCAGCAGAACATGAAAATACACCAAAAAAACAAAGCCTTGTTTCATTACAACCCTTCCTTCCTGGTAAGGAGGGATAACTTTCTCCTCATCAGCTAATGCTGATGTCCTTTACTGTCTCCTTCATTTTGGGCAGTTCCCAAATCAAAGTGAATAAGCAGGATGTATGGCCTTTGGTCTAAGCTTAAGCTTTTTGCAGGAGAGTGCATTTGTGTTCCGAATTCTGATAAATACTACAAGTAGCAGCACTGCACACTGAGAATGGCAGCATTTTTGAAGAGCAGATGTCTCTGCTTATCTTCCATATTTCTCTGATCCCTCCTTAATGACTCTATATAAGCACATCATAATTTTTAATGTAAACCTCCCTGCAAACAGGTGTTTAACAGGAGCAAAGCATGACGAGCTATGGGAGCACAGCAGCACAGTGAGAGAGAAGTCTGTGCTTTTAACTCAGGCTGAGAGGACCCCACACTACAGCTGACTTTTGTCCTCTGCTGCTTGTCTGGACTCTGCTCCTGGTAAAGTGGGTGAGCAAAGCAGCAACTGGGAAATGGAGGCTGCTGGCATCAGCTAAGGCAGAGAGGCAAAGCCCGACCTGCAAAGCTGCACTCAGAGCTTGCCAGGAGCAGACAGCATTCAGTCCACAACAAGGACCCTTGTAAGATCTCCCCAGCCCAGCCAAGAAAAGAAACACAGTCTGCTTCAGATCCTGGGCAGCAATCCCTGCTCCCTCCCCAGCACTGGCCTGCAGCTCCTGTGTCACAGCATGGCCACGGCAGCCTGTCTGACAGCACCATTTGTCTCCTCCTGCCTGGAAACAACCTTTTCCTTCCTCTCCTTCCTCCCTGTGTTCCTCCAGGAGCGTCATTTCCTCTCCCCAGCCTTTTAACACAGCTTCTTTCCAGCAGTGATTTACAGAAGGGACAATACACCAAGGACTGCGTAACTGGGCACGGAGTAAACACCCCTAATCTTCTGTACACCAGACTAAAAGCAACCTGTCCATCTCCCATGGCCTGTTGGAAACACATTTATTTCCAGCCAGTGCTTTCCTGTTAGCTAGAAGGGCACACAGTGCCCAAAGACCAGGGATCTAATTTTATTCCAATCTCTTTTCCCACCCTTGGGACACTGATTGTGTTATTTGTCCCAGCGTTGGACAGCTGTAACCACAGGCATGTGGATTAAAAGAGGAGGCACAGCAGGTATCAGATAATAAACAAATTTGCTCCTTCCCCTGGACTCCTCTTCCTTAATCCTGGATTCCTTGCCTGAACCCTGAGATCCTTGTTTTTTCCATGGAGCAGTGCAGATGGAAAGCAGAGATAAAGGCTATTAATCACATTTTGTTCCTATCCCAAAAAGGGATGGAGACCAGGATCCAACACTGGGACAGTAACAGCTTATTTGCAATAAAAGAATAATCCTGTTAGGATAATTAAGCAACAAAGACTCCCTAAATGAGCCTTGCTGGTGCCTCTTACAAGGTGCTACATGGAGGTGTGTGACCTCAGGGGGAGCCCCTGCACACCTGAGTGCTCAGAGGACCACTCAGAAAGCTTCAAAAGCCCTCGACAGAGTTGATGGGCTGTGATTGATGCCTGTCACACTAACAAGCATTGCCTCATTGTGCCTCACACTCTTCCCTGTTATCCCAGACAGATCTGCTGTCTCTCATCTTAGACTGGGAAGTCTGTAGGGCAGGGACCATCCTTGTGTTCTGAGTTTCTACATTATTTAGTACAAGGGGTCCTGCTCCATGACCTGGTGGCTCCTAGGCAATGTGTACAGTCAAATAATTACCAGTCAACTGACAAGGGTAAAATCCCCCCAAAATGAAGCTTCCTGGAAGCCTCCTGGAGCTCAGAGCAACATCCCAGTTATTAAAACATTTCCATGCAGGTTGTTGAGGACAACTACAGCACAGATATTGCAGAGGTGCCAGGAGGGAGAAGGCAACTTGTGAACAAGGCAGTGCCTGTGTGAACAGTCCTTCCACTGAGGCTGCTGCTCACATGGGTCCAGAGAGCCAAATCTCAGCTGTCACAGAAGTGCCAGTACTCAAAAATCCCCCCTCAGGAGTTCAGATAAAGCAACTGACATAATTTCACCCACGGAATTCCCTGCGCCAGGGGATCAGCAGGGCCACGGAAAAGCCCACCTTGAAAATAATAAGGTTTTCTAGAGGTAATATGAGAAAGAACAGTTACAGGGGAGAGAAGACTCCATATTTCAAGGCTTATGGCAACCACTAGCAGCCTGCAACCAAAAAAGAAAAATGCCCTTCACACATTTTAATGCACAGTCACCCATTCCCACCTTCCTTGCAAACAGGGGTGTGCTCCCTTCAAATGCAAAGGAGAAACCCGGAGAAGAGGAGACTGGGGGGAGAGTTCATGTCTGTCTACAGCCCCCTCATGGAGGGAAGCAGAGGGGCAGGCACTGATCCCTGCTCAGTGACAGTGACAGCACCCAAGGAACAGCTGGAGCTGTGTCAGGGCAGGGTTAGGTTGGATGTCAGGAAAAGGTTCTTCCCCCAGAGTGGTTGAGCACTGGAACAGGTTCCCCAGGGCAGTGGGCACAGCACCAAAGGTGCCAGAGCTCCAGGAGTGTTGGGACACCACGGAGTGGGATTGTTGGGACACCACGGAGTGGGACTGGTGGGACACCACGGAGTGGGATTGTTGGGACACCACTGAATGGGATTGTTGGAACACCACAGAGTGAGATTGTTGGGACACCACGGACTGGGATTCTTGGGACACCACAGACTGGGATTGTTGGGACACCACAGAGTGGGATTGTTGGGACACCACGGACTGGGATTGTTGGGACACCACAGAGTGGGATTGTTGGGACACCACAGAGTGGGATTGTTGGGACACCACGGAATGGGATTGTTGAGACACCACAGAGTGGGATTGTTGAGACACCACAGAATGGGATTGTCAGGGTGCCCAGTGCAGGGCCAGCAGCTGGACCAATGTTCCTCATGAGTCCCTTTCAACTCAGGATATTCTATAATTCCAAGAAATGACCGAATAACAGGGCTGAATGCTTTCCCTCCCCCTGGACCCTCCCAACCCACGCACGGCGGGGCGAGGCCATACCTTAGTGCAATTGGCAGCCTTGGGCTCGAGGTCATTGAGGGTGACCAGCTCCCGGAGCAGGCTGCTCTCCTGGTAGCCCCCCTTCACCCCTCGCAGCTTGAAGTAAGCCTGAGATCGCTGCAGGATGAGCCGGAGGTTCACAGCAAAGCCGGCCATGTCGATGGCGAAGGGCCGGTGCGGGTCGAACACGGTTTTCCAGCCGTACACCTTCCCCGCCGAGTTCACCTTGGGGGACTCGTAGCGGAGCCCCCCGACGAAGGCCACGGGCCACACCGACACCTTCCTGGTGCTGCGCATCTGGGGGCAAGGGCAGAGAAGGGCATGTGGGTGCACAGGGCAGGGGCTGCGTGCTGCTGCCAGCACAGCTGGCAAGAACAGCTGGAGCCGAGGGCTTGGCTTGACACCCCCGCTCTGTGTGTGGCTCTGGACATCACCACTCACCTGTGAAAAGGTGCACAGCCCCGAGCTGGAGGAGCAAAGGGATGTGGGGACTGGCAGCTGGGGACAGGACTTGGTAAGGGATGGCCACGGAGCCCAGCTCAGCCCTGGGAAGTGGCAGCTGAGGACAGGACTTGGTAAGGGATGGCCACAGAGCCCAGCTCAGCACTGGGGAGTGGCAGCTGAGGACAGGATTTGGTAAGGGATGGCCACGGAGCCCAGCTCAGCACTGGGAAGTGGCAGCTGAGGACAGGACTTGGTAAGGGATGGCCACGGAGCCCAGCTCAGCACTGGGAAGTGGCAGCTGAGGACAGGACTTGGTAAGGGATGGCCACGGAGCCCAGCTCAGCACTGAGAGCAAAGCTGCCAGTAACAAACACCTTGGAGATTTATGGGTGGGTTTGGGGTTTTGGGGCTCCACATGGAGCAGCTGGGGAAGTCAAGGCACAGGAGGGAAGCACCTCGCTCAAGGCTAGCTGGGAATGCAGGAGTGGCGTGGCTAGGAAGAAAGGTGGTCTCTACTAAGGTATTGAAGCTGCAGTCTCAGCCTATGGGCCATAGTAAGGCTAAAGGCACCTTTAGAGTGAGTAGGACAGCTGGGAAGCACAGCCTCTCCATGCAGGATGGTGCTTTCCACCCATCAGACCAACACTGGATGTCTCTGCTGCCCCCAGAGTCACCAGGAATAGAGAAGAGCCCCCAGGAGCCATTTCAGATGCCTGCCCTTGCCAAGGCAGATGCTTTGAATGCCAGTCTGCCCGCACAGCTCACCCCCAGCACCCTGCCCTGCTCTCTGGCAGGCTCAGCCTCCCGTTCTGCTCTCAGCTCAGTCTCTTAGATCAGGGATCTCCCAGAGCTAATCTCATCACTGCTAATTACTGCAAAGGAGAGCAGAAGAGCTCTGGCACTTGCCCTTCTGCATTATACAGATGCTAACGGCAGTGCCTGTCCACAGGGAACAATAATGTGTGTCTCCTGCATTTCACAGCACATTTCCTTGGCTCCCTGTGACCTTAACTGCACAGACATATCAGAGAGGAGAAGCCTCTATGAGCAAAGCACATGAGTGAATGAAGGAACCCTCTCTGCTTTATTCATGTGTGGAGTCTGCCTCAAGATGCTGCCAGAGCAGCCTCAAAGGGGACTGGGGAAGAAAGAAATTCAGTCTGAATTCACTTTCAGCTTTAAAAGCATGTGTATTCCTGTGGCTGTCCAAGCTAAAGTGAGAGCCATGAGGGAAGGGAAAGAGGCGTGTATGAGGAAACAAATAGGAGATCCCTGGTATGCAAACTGGTAGCTGGTGGGGATGGGAGCAATTCTCCTTTCCTGCCCCTTGCTGCAAGCTTTTGGCCTCAGGAGAGCAAGGGAACAAGTAATTTCTGAGCTGGGAGCCAGATGAAGAATGGTGTACCTGGCACTGTAACACCTTGCAAACCTGCAGACAGGGAAATGCTCAGGAGTTCATGTAGAGCTCCAGTGGGAGTGGAAGAAACAGCAGAGATTGGAAAGCACATGGAAACCTTCCCCTGCTCAAGCCCAACAATGTTGTCAGGACATGCTGAAATTCTCTTCTCTGTGGGGACCAGAGACAGAACCTGAGGGAATGGCCTGGAGCTGTGTCAGGGCAGTTTCAGGATCTCAAGGAAAGGTTTTTCCCCCAGAGGGTGGTGGGCACTGACCAGGCTCCCCAGGGCAGTGGGCACAGCCCCAAGGCTGCCAGAGCTCCAGGAGGGTTTGGATGATCCTCTCAGGGACATGGTGTGACTCCTGGGGATGGTCCTGTGCAAGGACAAGAACTGACAGGAATTAACAAACAGCCAAGTGCTGGAGAAGGAAGGTGGGTAACATTAGATCAGGAACCAGCTGGAAATCTCCAGGATATGGCACGGAAGGAGGATGGCTGAGGTTTCTTTACCAGGCATGTGCTTCTGCACAGGCACATCGGGCAGCAGGGGATGTTCTAGCCCTAACAAGGCTCCCCACAGGGGAAGGCAGCTCCTCACCAGCTTTCTTTACCCTGAAAGCTGCCACAGGTAAACTGGGGTTCCTGTTACTTCCCATGGATCCTGGGAAACACACAGAGCATAGAGAAGCCCCAGAGAAAACCCGAGGGTGGGTGCAGTGGGACCACTGCACAGAGCAGACCAACCCAGAGCTCAGGAGGGGACGTGCACAGCACACCCTGAGCTCACTGCACAGCATCTTCAAGGGCTGGACTTGATGATCTCGGAGGTCTCTTCCACCCCAGCTGATTCCATGATTCTATAACTCTATGATCTTCCACACCCCCCGTGCTCACCTGCCCCCAGCAAGGGTCTTACCTCCTCGAAGAGCTCCAGGCTGTAGGTGTTATCGTCATCGGCAAAGTAAACAATCCCAGGCTGGCTGTTATTTTTGTTAAAGGTCTCTCTCAGCCACCTCAGGGCGAGGTTCCTCTGCATGGTGCCGCGGGGGATGCGGGGGTCCCTCATGTCCCCCCGCAGCTTGTAGTTTCGGGGGGTCTCCACGTTGAGGTGGGTGTAGTTGAGCCCCGTGTCCCGCAGCAGGCGGGTGATGAGCGGCGTGCGGCGCTGCGAGTCCTCCACCAGGATCCAGTGCAGGTTGGGCACGTGCAGGAGGGTGTTGGCCAGGCGGGTCAGCTCTGCCTTCTGCACGGGCCGGCTGTAGGTGGGGGTGATGACATGGATGGTGGGCAGCGTGTCCGACCACGGGGGCGGGCGCGTGTAAACGTACTCTGTCCTCACCACCTCCACAATGTCCCGGTCCGACAGGCAGTATTCCTTGGAGTCCAAGCCTGCAGCGAGATCACGCTGGGAGTCACCACCATCATCTGGGCGAGGGTATGGAGAGAAGAAAAAGCCGCATGGACTCAGGCCTGCTGAGCCAGCAGGTCACCCTCATGGGGTCAGAGGAAAGGAAACAGGTTCGGGTGGAGGCTTTAATAAATAAAGGACACGAATAAATAAAGGAATCAGGGACAAACGCACAGGAGAAGAGAGGATTCTGCTGTCAGAAAACCAGCACCGCACAAGGCCTGAGAGCCCAGGACAGCACTGCTGAGTGCTCACGATAAACAGCTTCAAAAAGCACCCAGAAGAGAGAGGATTGCAGAGCAATTGGATCTAGATGAAGAAAACAGCCACATGGACTGATGGTCCATCACTCCTGAAGAGCTCCGGTGCTCTGGGCACCAAGCACAGTGGGACAGGACTCTGCACTCAGGCACTGGAGCACCTGGATTGGGAGGCAAGGAACTAACTGGTGGGAAACACCAGGTCAGTGAAGATCCCCAGCAGCATCACCTGGGCAGGACACTGCAGAGCCCCCCTGCTCTGTGACAGGCACAGATGGGGCACAGAGAAGTGGGGAAAGACACACTTCAAATCCAGCAATGGAGAGGAGAAATTAAAGCCTGTCATTGTAGCTTTTTCCTGCGGAGGCTTTCACCTGCCTCTGACTAAACTCTCCTCAAAAAGATCCCACCAGCCTCTGAAAGGAACAGCCCATTCAGCAGCGTGGATGTGCACAGTGAAGAGCATATAGATCAGATACACTGATCCAAACACATCAGATCCTGGCAGATAGACTCGTTCCCTGTCAGCTCAAGGGAAAATACAATGTTGGTGCACCCGTCGGTTTTCCAGGGGGCGACTTCCACAGTTTGCACTGTGGAGCAGCAGGAATGCCACGGTCTACAGAGATGAAGGGGGACCACCATTCAGGATGTAAGCCTGCCTCTCCAGTGGGCACAAAATGCTTTGAGCCATAGATTTTGCAAAACCAGCTACTACCAGGAACTTCAGATGAGAAAGAACAGGAACAGACAGCCATTAGATCTGACCCAGCAGGGTACTACCTATGGTTTTTTTCATAGCATGTTATTCCTCCAGCTGTACTGACTTTGATACCAGTCCTGAACCAAATGAAGGCCTCATACTTCATAGCATTGGCAGAGGGAGGTGGATATTTGGGGGAGGGGACAGGGATGGGGTGTCCTGCACGTGTTGTCTGTCCCTGTGTAAGGTAAAGCACATTAGCCTCACACAGCAGAGCTCTCTGAAAGCAGAGAGCACTGGAATGAATTCAAAAATGAATCTGCAAAATGCATTGGACACAGACACAAATGTAATTAGCCAGGATGGTCCCTGGGACAGTGTACAAACCCCTGCAGGTCAAACCCTCAGCTGCAAAGCCTGGCACGTGGCAGCACTGCTGTTCTGTGCATCTCCACATGTACATCCCTTGCAGCACCTGCTACCAAGGGATCTCAGAAATGCTTCACAAGAATAAAATGATTTCTCTCAAGAGCTTTCAGGTCGGTCTCTATCACCGCTCACTTTCCACTGAAGGCTCAGAGGAGCAGAGAAGTGTCTTAGCAAGGTCACCAGTAAGTTCTTGACTCAGTCAGAGCAGAGCAGTCTGTGCAGTAACTTCAGTGGCCACTCACAGAAAACAGGTCCCAGTGTTTAGGGCAGTGAATCAAAATGCTACAGAGACAGACAGTGTATTCTTAGTAGTCTTTAAAGCCTTGTTTTAGAGTCCAGTAGCTCCCTCATCCATTGAAACATTGCCCACCTTCCAGAAGGGATGACAGTCATTTTTCCCTGCCCAAAGCCTCATGGGTGGCTATCAGGGGAAAGGTAAAGCTGCTTGGGACAGACCCTGAACTTCCTACAATTCAAGCTGCACCTCGGACTGTTCAGCAAAGGGATAAGCAACAAAAGGATGGGGACAAACACTAAAAGGGAAAGAGAAAGAATGCCCCAGAGGAAAGGGTCAGAGAGGATGAAAGGGACCTGAAAACGAGCTGGCCTTCTTCCCCACAGAGCAGCGTCCCTCAGTTGACCCACCTTCCTCAGCAGAAGGGCAGAACCAAGAGGGCAGATGGCGAAAGCAGCGTGGCTTCTTCCAGCCCCCATGAGCTCCCCAGCCCTTAGATATTGATGCTGTGAATGGGATCAAAACTAAGACCCTTCTGAGGTTCCCTCAGGACTTCCTTCAGTCACCTGATTTGGGCCAGGGCTCTATTTACTACAGTGGGGGACAGTGTGGAAGCCAACTTCTCACAGCATTGCAACTCCACCAGGGAGGTGAGATCTGGCTCTTGCTTTCTCCTTCAAGTGCAAGGGCTCCAGTTTGCTGCTTTCCTTAGAAAGTACTCTCTGCCTCACGTCTCAAGCAGCAGCTCTGTTCCCTCTGCTCTCTTTTTTTGCAGCTTTCCTGCTGGAATAACTTGTGTGCAGAGTGCTGAAAGGGCCAGCAGGAAGGGAATCCTCTCTTACGGATCGTCAGGGAACAAAGAGAAGCACTGCTCTGGATTTAGGCCACAAAGAGCTCTCCAAGTGCTGTAAGCACATCCCATGACTTGGAGTTTGATGTCTCTGAAGAACCCCTGTGAGCACCAGGCTGTCCCTACAGCAGAAGTGGGAGAGCTCCTGCATGAGCATGGTCTGGGAGCTGAGATGAGCATGGCTGCCATGAAGAAATGAAATGAGAGAGGAGATGAGGACGAGGGAGGGATGCACAGACTCGGCATGGGCTGGTTTGATTTCTCTCACCCTTGTGCACTGCAAGCAGTGGAGCAATGGTGCTCTGGTGCCAGACGGTGATTAGTAGTGTCCAGGGCAGAACTATCAGCACGATAGCCAGGATGTCTCGTCTCTTCGGCATCTCCAAGACTGACTGGACCCACAGCTCCTCATTACCTGACAGTGAAAACCCCAGAGACAGAACAGCAGAGCACATGGAGAACAGAAATAAATGGGCAAGAAGGAACAAGGACAGAGAGAGAGAACGCGAGAGAGGGAGAGAGCAGCGAAGGCGACACGACTCGTGGGTCTTACCAGTGCTTACAACCCACCCATTGCAGAAGCAGGTTTGGAGGGGCCTCGGCTGCTGAGACCAGGAGCAGGAGGGCTCTTCTGCAGGGCACTGCTGGAGCTGCCAGCACGAACCTCAGGGACTCATTTGGAAGGAAACCTGCAACACAGAGCAAAGGCGAGTAGGCAGAGGAAAGTACTGGGGAGCTGCTTCACAGAGGTCACAAAGCTCCTCAAGAAGAACAAATCCAGCTGGGGCAGTGAGCAGCAGCAGTGTGTCCCACCCCTCCAGGGAGATGCCTTCTGGGTGTCCAGAGCCTTGCTTTGCTTTGCATGCCCTTGCCAAGCAAAGCCCTTGCTTCAGCCAAGCGAAAGCTGCTCAGTGCCTCAGTGCCCAAACCATTCTGAGTGGAAAAGGACCTTCACCACAAGCCAGCCAAGCCTTACACAAGCCCAAGCCCAAGGAGAGAGCAGAGACATCATGACCAAATCACTGGCTGACCCATCAGCAAGGGCTGTGACCCTCCAGACTCTGCCCCTCAGCTGGACAGACCACTCGGGGTGACTGCACCTCTGTTCCTGGGGGCACAGCTCCAGTGCAGCTGCTGATCCCACCTTTCTCCCATCACTAATCCTCTCAGCTCAGCCCATCCCACTGGCATTTCATCTCAGGCTTCCGAGGGCCTGTTCAGGTTCATTTCTTCCACCTCAGAGGTGCTGCAGCTGGAGTATATTAAAGTGCCACGATGGCTTAGTTTGATTCCACACGAGCACATACAAGATTTAAGCAGACTGTACTTTATCCAAGCATCTCGGCAAGCAAAGCACAGCACTTAGCAGGGCCACGCAGGGTGGGCAGTTTGCAAACATGGGTAGCAGTTTAGTACCACTGTTCCCATGTGGGGGAAAGCATTAGTCAGCTGCTAAAAGGGCTGCAGTGCAGGCAAGGGAGAGCCCAGGAATGCTGCTGTGGGATGCAGGGAGCAGAATGCTCTGGGAAAAGCACTGATCTCCCACTGCACAGCCACTGCCTGGTCAGTCACCACCAGGGACCTGGAAATTATCAGATCCCCTCCTTGAATCAGAGCGAGCTCCCCGAGCCTGGGCTATACACATGATGCTGCTTAGCAAATGTTTTCCCTGAGCTTGGTTTTTCTTGGTTGCTTGGGGCAATCATGGAGAAATCCAGGTTCAAAGCCCTGATTAGCCCAAATTGGATGGATGTGAATTTCCCTTGGCCATGCCTTGGCCACTGGGCTGTACATTCAGGCTCCGGCACTGAGCCCAGTGGAAGGCTGGGAGTGAAATGGCTCCAAGAACTGACAGGTTGTCCTTCTAAAGGAATATTTATATTCCAGTTACTGGACAGCACCTGGTTCTTCCAAATTAGCTCTTCAATCACAGAGGTATTAATTTACCAGGGAAAACAAGGGGTAAGGAGAACACAGGTTGGGCTTTTTCCTTAAAAAAACCCACCAAATGTCCCTCAACTAAAGTTTCAGTGAATCTATTTTTTCCCTGCACGTCCAAAAACTGAACTCATCAAAAAATTCCCAGTCATCTCCAGCAAACAGCCAGTTGCCCACTCAGAGGCCTCTCATTTTTTTCTGGAATTGGTGAAAGCACCCCCATCCAGACAAAATAAACCAGGGAGGAAGAGGAGGAATTATTCCAGCAAACATCAGCCTTCTGCTGCATCCCTGTCCAGCTCTCAGAGCCAGAGAAATCCCGCTGGCCTAGCTCTGCCAAAGCACAGTGCCCTCAGGAAAGAGCATCTGGCCTCATCAGTGCTGTCCCTGCAGTTGCTGTCGGTGCCTGAACAGAGGACACGGAATGTTGGCATCCTTTGAATCCTCTAATAAAGCTGGAACACGTCCCTTGAGCATCCCCGTAGGGCAGAGCCGTGAGGGGCAGCCAAAAAGCCTCAAACACCTCGCCTGGTAAAGTGCCTTCCCTAAAAATGCACCAAGAAAAAAGGACTGTGCCCCTGGAGAGGAGGTGGGAGGAAATGAGAGGCTAAAAGAGCTACTCAGAGTCCATTCCCAGCAGCTGGCAAGCTGCCACAGTGGGCTGGCACGCATCAAATGCCCTGTTTGTCAAGGGCAGCTTCCTCCAAACACAGTGCTCTTACCTGAAAGATGCCTTTTCCCTGCCTCCTGCCAATCCCGACTCCATTCAGCCTCCTCCCCTGGGACAGACTGACCCTGGTCATGCTATGATGGGCACCTTTGGGCTGGGGTGCTGCTCTGATTTCCAGCCCCTCAGCACAGGGGAGAACGAGCAGGCTCCAATGATTTATGCATTGGTCTCTCCAGCATCGATTCCTTTTAATTTGCTACGGAGCATTTAGCAGCTCCCTGGTCAATCAGTTGTCACTGTGGAGCTCCAGCTGCCAAGGGCCAGCACAGCCCACTCGTGCCCCAGCAGAGAGAGCTGGCAGCTCAGGCTGGCAGCAGGGAGCTCCAGGGGCCAGGGAATGGCCCCTTCCATGTTCCCCTGGAGCTCGCTGAGCTCGGCTGGCACCATGGGCAGTTGTGGGCTGCAGGTGTGAGTCAGAGACCCTGCACTCCATGGCTGTGATTAATGTCCCCTGTGCCCAAAGGGACACAACCCCAGCACAGATCCCAGTTAGAGATGGAGATGGTCACATGGGGGGAATGTGGAGCCACAGCCCCCACCCTGACCCCCGGTTCTTCCCCACACTCTGCACCCCGAGCTGCCTGTGGGCATCCACAGAGCATCCACAGAGCATCCATGGAGCATCCACGGACCATCCATGGAGCATCCACGGAGCATCCACAAAGCATCCACAAAGCATCCATGGAGCACCACAGAGCATCCATGGAGCACCACAAAGCATCCATGGAGCATCCACAGAGCATCCACGGAGCATCCACAGAGCATCCATGGAGCATCCACAGAACATCCATGGAGTACCACAAAGCATCCATGGAGCACCACAGAGCATCCATGGAGCACCACGGAGCATCCACAGACCCTGCCCTGCAGCAAAGGCATTTACTCACTGCTAATTCCTGAAGGGATTTGTTTTATTCATGGCCCTGAGGAGCCTGACTGAAGGACATGGTAAGACCTCCCCTGGGGCTGCTGGGAGCACTGTGGAATCTCCATCCAAAGCATTTCACGCATGTCCCCTCTCAGCACCCTGGTGCAGGGTGACACCAGTTCTCAGTGTGACAAAGCCACGCTCCCCCCTCCCTGCCACATGCTAAGGCTGCCAAAGGTGAAATCCATTTCCTCCTGTGAACAACATCAGCCAGGAATTACAGGGTAGCCTGTGATTTTACACTGCTGGTGAGAGAAGTCAAAGCTTCACAGCCCCTGATAGAGCTCGCCCTGCATCCCAAAAAGTCCTTGTTGCCAAAGCCAAACGATGCTTTTTGTTTGCTGTTTGTGGCACCAGCCAAACATTGGGCTGGGGAAAATGATGCTCCTCTTCAAGGCACTCACTCTACCCCTTCCCCATCATAACAACACTCTCCTTTTCCCACTGGAAACTTCAAAACAAAACCTGCTTTGTTCAGATTGTCAATTTTAGGCTTCTGCTATCTCCTCCTCCACAGGGAAAAGCAGGATGAGGAACACATTTAAACACCAATTTAAAAAATCAAACTCTATTTCCCACTACAGAAGTATACTTTCTTTTTTCTATTTTTTCCCCCACTTTCAAAAAAAATCAGGGAAAAGACACAAATCACCAGCTCAAATGGCAGCGATTTGGGGGTTAAAATACTTCACCAACAAAGGTGTTTTGCACGGTTTGGAAAGAATCAGATCCCCATCCTCCGGCAGAGGGCAATGGTGTCGAGGCATGACGGTATGGAAGGGGCACTCATCTAATAAAACAGCTTTAATAAAACCTGGAGCCACGTGTTAGTAACACGCTGGATTATTAAACACTGAAGATTCTTTTTGCAAATCAACTTAATTGGCACCAGCTCTGACACTTGCCATAGGAAGAAGCACTAATTTGATCTGCAGCCTTCTTTAGTCAGTTTTACCTTCCTCCCTCCTTTGGGGCAGCTCAGCCCCAGTGTCATTAATCCTTGGTTTGTCCACATCGAGCAGAAGTGATTTAGAAATGTTAAGCTGAAGAAGGGCTTGATTTGAATTTGTATATATACACGGCACCGGAGTAAAAACATTGTCTGGATGTAAGGAAAACACACTCAAAAAACCCCAAACAAACAGAGCAACCAGTTGTGTTGCAAAACAGCCAGGAAATAACAAACAAACACAGCCAAAAAACCCGCAACAAAAGCTTTACAATGAAAATAAACACTCACGTTTCAGGATACAAAGTATATTCTCACCAATAGCTTTTCCCTCAGGGGCAAAATATCCCCGAAATCTAAACACAGGGTTCCTTTTGCCTTTACAAAAGGAACTGGTTCTGACCCCAGCTGAAAAATGATGCTGGAGCAGCACCAGCCAGAGCTGGTCCCTTTGCTCTGCCCTCCTCAATGCCCTGAGCAGCTGGAGCACAACCCCTGCCACCCAAAAACCTCCTGAACTCACACCCAGGCTCAGCCAGAGCTCAGCAGAGGAAAATGAGGCACAGGGTGACCTCAGCTCTCCCCTGCAATCCCCCAGCACAGCACACACCAGGGACAAGGCTGGGTCAGGACAAGGGGACAGGCTGGACAGGGCTTGGAGCAACCTGGGCTAGTGGAAGATGTCCCTGCCCATGGCACGGGGTGGAACTGGATAAGCTTTAAGGTCCCTTCCACCCCAGACCATTCTGGCATTATGTGGTTCTGTAATAACCAGGTGCTCCACACACATCCCTGCTCCTTTCCACACCAGGGGATGGGCACAGCGAGCCTCTGTCTAAGATTTTGGTATTTGGCAGAAAAGAGTTGTAAAGCACAGGCTAAAAATAAAGGTAGTAATAAAAGCCTCTTGCTCGTTAATTACTCTGTAAGCCATTACTGCCTAAAAACCCCATAACTTTAATGGGGGCTATTATAAGTATAGTAGCAAAACTGTGGAGCTAATTACTGTTTAGTTATTAAGGAGAACATAGCCAGAACTGAGTAATGAGCCCACAGAATTGCTGCTTCTTCGAGGATTTAATCAGGGGTGCTGCCTTCAACCTCAGAGTCTCCCGACTGAGGGGACAAAAGGACAGGCAGAATCAAAACTGTGGAGCCAGTGCAGCCCAGGGCTGTGAGAGAGGGTGAGGGTTTGCATCATCTCTTCATCCAGTGTTTGTTTCCTTCTTTAAAAAAAGGAAAAGAATTCCTGTGGCCAGAAGTAGAGAAATAATGCCACCTTCTTTGTTTCTTTCCTTGAGAACTTCAGAAATATTGGAAAAGCCTGGGAAGGAAGCTGAGTTTTAGGATGCTGTTTCTTCACTCTTTTGTCCAGCTTCACCTGCAAACCACATTTCTGTCACTGCCTTTGCCTTGGCTACATACACAGGGTCACTCCTTGTACTTTCCAAGCTGTTACAGAAACTGAGGCACAGAATTTCCCCAGCCTTGCAGCAGCTGAATCAAAACCTGACCTGCTCCCCACCTCCAGCTGGAGCCCCTGAGCCCTGTTGCAACAAATGGCATCAAGAACACAGATTATCACTCAGAAAAAAAAATAATATTAACCAAGCTCCTCAGAACAACACTTAAATTTTGGAGCAAGCATGAGTAAAGTGGATCAAGGGAGCTCAACACAAGCACAATTAGCTTCTGGAACTTATTGCCACAGGATACTAAGAAGAACAAGAACTTAACAGGATTCGAAAAAGGATTAGTTGTGTATGTGAATAAACTGCATATCCAGAATTAGAAAGAACCACCCACCAGTTTGGAAAACATATAAACCCTTGAGTTTCAGAGCCTCAGCCAAATTTTAACAAGCATCAGGAACTTTCTCTTCTCCAGATTAATCTTGCCCTCATGCTAGAAACAGGACAGGAGATGTGATGGCACTGCTCTTATGCTGCTACACTGCCTAGTCCTGAGATCTCACTTCTCCTAAAAGCAAGGCAGATCCTCTGCTAAAGCCTTAAAAGGTCTCATTTATTGTCCTAAATGTGTTTGCTTTCCTGTAGAGGTTCTTACACTGCAATCATCACCACAGTGCCTGAGTGCTGCCAAGGATTTCTCCAAGATCCTTAGCTACAGGCACTGCACTTCCTTTCCTCATTGCTCCAAAGACACACAGGGGTCTTTTCCCAGGATGGAAAAGGCAGGTATCCTTTTATTAAGTTATTTTGGAAAGGGCTGAACCTGGGCTTTGCAATCTTATTGTGCTAATCAAAGCAGAAGGACAAAATACGTCATGCACTTGGCAATAGAGGCTGATGTGGATCCTTGATGTCTAGGAGAGTCTACCAGGGAATGCTGTCAGTCCCTGGAAGCCCTTTCTGCTTCAAGAGGATGTCCTGGGCTGTCAGTCAGGATTGGCAGGACTCTCTCCAGCCAGGAAAGTTGTGGGTTGACTCAGGTCTTGGATGAGAAAGCATCTCCAGCACCCAATCGTTCTTGATAAACGGCTGCACTTCACACACGGTTTTTAAAAAGCATCTCTATCAAGATGAAAAGCTGTTTGACTTACAGCCCACTTCCAAAATAGAAAGACAACTGGGAGTTGTTTTTCTTAGAGAAAAGTTGGTGGATTTTAAGGTTGCTTGTGGGTGAATGCTGAATGAGCGCTGGGAAAAGAGTGCTCCAACAATTAGCTCCTCCAAGGGCTTCTCCATCAAGTCTCCTTAACTGGTGACACAACACACCTTGAGTTACCCCCTCTGCTCAGCTCACACCACATCAGCCTTGGCAGGATCACACACATTTCCAGACTCTCTGTTTCCACCTCTTGCACTGAGTATTTTGTGCACCGCTGACTTCCACAGATTTTCAAAAGTTACACTAACAAAGGATGACCCAATTTCGACACGATTGGACTGAATTCCCCAGCTCCATAATAGGCTTTGCATATGCTTTGTCCAAAGGGTTTGAAGACACGGGCTGCCATGTGATACCTCATACCAGAGGTCAGAACGACCAAGCCTCACCTTTCCAACCAGCAGGTCAAGCAAACAGCACTGTTTCAGCATCTGCAAGGCTGAATTATTCAGTCAAACATGTCAAGCTAACACCAGCCCCCCTGTAGACTTTCCTTTCTCCCTGGGCCCAAGGAACAAGGCAGCCAAGTGTAACACAGCAGGGGGATGAAGGAAGGGGCATGGCTGTAGAAGACAGACTGTGATGTTCATTATCTTACATCACCACCACTTTGCAGCTTTTGGTGGTGGTTGAGAGAAGCCCCAGGCTTTTATACACTGTCTGAATTAAGGGTGAAGGATTCTGTGGGTGCATCTGGAACCCTGGCCTGGTGGGATACACTGGGAGCTGCCTCCCCTTCCTCTGGCACCTGGGAAAGTTCAAAAATACAACCATCAAAGATGAAGGGCTGTGTCCAGCAAGCCAAAAGCCCTAATTTTATCTCCCAGTTCCCAACGTTCCCAATTCCAGACCTGGAAATGAGGCTGCTCTGCTCCCACACACTGTTGTCTCTCAACTCACTGGGGAAGCACAGCAGGGCAGGGCACAGACCTTTGAGCATCACCTGGGAGCAGCTCACCAGCCCCACACCTGCCATCAGCACTTATTTTTAATTACTGAGCTCTTCCCTACTCCTGGAAGAAAATAAATCCTGCTCTATTTAAAAAGAGTTATTAATAACCTGATTCTAACACATAAAAGAAAGGGGAAGAAAGAAGCCTTGCAGAGCTGTGAGCAAGCTCGCCCTCTCCCACCACAGCAAGCCACCACTGGGCTCTCTAAACACCTTAAATAGGGATTTAGTTTTCAAAAGCATGATTTTTCTTTTTCGTAATAGCAAACATCAGTATCTTAAGGTATTTTCTTTGAAGGCTGAGGGAAAAACACGCAGGCATCCAAATTCCCCATTCTTCTGAAAACAACAGCTGCTGTAGGCACAAGTCCCTGAAGGCTGAGCTGAAGGAGAAACTGCTTTGCAGGAGCTGTTGCCAGAGCTGCTGGACAGTGTGTACCTGTGTGAGGTGCTCTGGACAGGCAGCCAGGAGTACCCCTTGCTGTGGGAGCACACTGATGTTGCTCCTGCTTAGAGTGCTCCTGGCAGGCTGTGAATTCACAGCCCTCATCTCCTCCCCACTCCTCCCAACACGTGCTGCTCACGAGGCAGCTGAGGAAGCCTGGAATGAGCTGCTTTGTATTTCAGAGGTGCTCAGAGCAGCCACGCAGGGAATTTCAACTGAGGAGCTTCTGGGCTATAAAGCCACACATAAATTTCTGCCTTATTGCAAACCACCTTTGCACTGCAGACAAGCCAGCCAGGGCTCCTGGGTTAAGTGCTGCACCCTCCTCGAGCAGCCTGAGCCACAGCCCTCGTTAGCTGCTGCCCAGGCAACAAACCCTCCAGCATCACAGCACTCCCCAGCGCTGCAGACGTGTAGTTATGTCACAGCAGCAGTGCCATTCACTGAGGCACTGAGTATTTCCTGCAGGTTTTCTCTCCTGTGGCTTCATGGGACAGATCTAGCATGGCACTCACAGCTCTCCAGCTCTCTGGTTAGCAGCTGGTCAAGAAATCAGCCACAACCACTACATCAACCTACAGAGAAAATTTCCAGCTCCCATCCCTATTAAACGGCTTTTTTAAAGGGATGAGGCTCAAATCCTGATCCCTGCTCAGGGCTGGGTGGTCAAACAGGGCATAGAGAGCCTGATAGCCTGTGACCTCTGCAAAAGTCACTAATGGGACTGAGGAATTAACATTGATTCTTTGATGCTATAGCGTGGGAAGGGAAGTGGGGGGGATCTGGGATAATTCAGCAGTTGCAACACAATCAATCCGTGCTCGCAGTTCTGCAGTCCATTAGTGCAGCCACAAACCTCCACAACCTTCTTGGGAACAGCAAGGTCATTTAAAACTGTCTCCCTTTGATTTCTGGTCCCTCCCAAATTCTGGCAGGGTGTCCTGACCCTGCTGTGCCTGCTCAAAGGATGCACACAGGGATCTCAGCCTTCTTCCCTCACCTCTCTCCCCAGGGAACACGGAAGGTTTTGCCTGCCTGGGACCCTTTGACATGTCAGGATAACGTGGCCTGAGAGGCATTTGGCAGGGAACTGTTTCTTTTCTTCTATGGGCCTAAAAACCCCATATGCCAATCCAATAAACCCAGAGCTATTCCAGCACTGCCCAAGGAAATGGGATTTGGCTCTCAGTGGGAAAGGCACGGGCTAAATGTTCCAGCTTGTCCAGCTTCCAATCCAAGCCTGGTTCTGACTCTGGCTAAGTTATTTTGGCTCACCTGCACCTCAGCTCACTCTAGAGGTGAGATGGAAATAGCTGCCTACATTTGGCCAGGAATCACAAGGCTCAAGCAGCTCACAGGTTAAATACAGCAGTGACAGGAGCACTGATGCCTGAGGTGCTGGCAAAGCACAACCCACATCCCACGGCCGGGTGTGCGTGCCTGGGGAAGGTCATTGCTCCCAATTTTAGAATCACCCAAGGGCCAAACCTATCCCAGATCTTCTGAATAAGAAATGGAGAGGCCAAAAAAGCTGGAGGCAGAATGAAGCCCAACTCAAAAGAGCAGCGAGCATGGGGTCTCACAGGAAGGCAGGCACCACTCCCCACCCCCTGCCCTTCCCAAGAGCATCCTCAGCACCTGGAAAAGCTTGACCTGCTTGGCCAAACACCACCCTGTGATCTGCAGGGTGTCTCAGCAACAGGGAGCTCTGATGTTCAAGGGAGAGCACACACATGGCACCTGACACGGACAGATGTGACTGAGGGACACCCAGACTCCCTCACAGGGTTTTACTTGCAAGGTGAGGTGCAAGACAAGCCCTTGGGGAGCTCGGAGAAACTGGAGGGGTTTGTAATGGCTGCTCTAAGAATACTGTAATCATGCGGTAATTATGGTGCATCTCAAATCAACCAGGCAAATTACATCGTTATTATTATGACTGTCACCAACCCTGCGTGGCAGAGAGGGAGATCAGGCCACCCCTTGCCCAAGGTTTGGAGAGCACCAACAGAGCCACAGCACAGACCCAACCCACACCCTGGCAGCCTCCTTGAGTGACTAGGACCACATTGGTACTTTCCTTGGCTGTAGCTCAAGGTACAACACTTAATTAGTCAGGTTGATTTTACCTTCTTTTTTTTTTTTTTTAATTAAACAAATATCTTCAAGCACAAGAGCAGCCCTCGTGATTTGATTGGAGCTGTCAGTCTTTCAAATGTCATTCCTACAGATGACTAATCTTTAAAAACATGAGTTACTAAAGGCACTCAGTTGATAATGAGCCAGAAGTGAAACGATGGGTGAGACAGAGAGGGAGGAACCCATGGTGCCCAGACTCTGAAGGGCTCAGTGCTGCATGTGGCCCTAAAGCTCTTTTGCAGCTCGAGGGATTGGGGCTTTGTGAGTAATGCAGAATGCAGGCTGTGGAAACAGGGGCTGTGGCACATCAGTGGGGACACCTCAGCACACCTGCCCCTCCCAGTCGCTGTCACGCTGACAAAAAAGAGAAGAATTCTCTCTTTCAGCCTCTCTGAACGTGCTGGTTTCTCAGTGCAGAGCGAAGACATCGTTTCATTCTGCCTCCTCCACAGGCTCCCTTTTGAACAGATTTCCCTGGACACCCCTACCCTTCATTTTCCCACATCTACCCAGTGTAACACTGCTTTGGGAAACATCCCAAGATTAACAAGCCTGGAGTTTACCATGAAGCCAGCAGCATGTGCTGATCCCAACCCGAATGCTGGGACCCACCTACTCCACAACCCCTTCCCCTCCAGCCCCAAATTGCTGCAGAGTTCACACTTTGCTCTGTAACACCATGGCTCAGGCTGTCAGGGGACTTACTGACTTGAGCAGCCTGAGCCTCTTCCCTTCAGAGAGTTCTGGATGAGCTGCCTGGGTGAGACAAGAAGGACTTGCCAAGGAGGGCACAGCACGCACGAGGCGACGACAAGAAATAATGTTGGCAGCATTATTAAAAGATAAATTGGAGGAAGAAAGGAGGTGGATGTGTGGGGTGACAGCTCCAGAGGATTGCCACAAATCCTCTGCCACCAGGGGCTTCACAGCTGTCAAATTCCCAAAGGCAGGGGACAGGGAAGTGGCAGGGAAGGAGCTCAGGTCCTCCTGCTCCACAGGTCAAAGCCCTCCTTCCACACACATCCTGCTGGTGCAAAACCCCAAAAGTATTCAGCAGCAATAGGGTTATGGTGTGTCATGTTTTCCTGAGCCCAGCACCCCCCAGTAATCCCAGAATCCTCACAATGCCATGGACAGCTACTCCTCCACAAAGGGAAGAAATAGGCAGCACCCCCTCCTATCATCCTTTGGGCTTTATTTATAGAAAGGCACCTTTTATTGCCATTTTATCTTCTTCCTGAGGCTGGTCTGCCAGGCTGGAGGCAGAGATAGTATCTACACCTCCGGGATTCAGCCAGCTCCACCTTGCTGCCAAGGGATTCAGCTCAGAGTAATTTTATTCAGAGTTATGCCTGCCAGGCCCCTTCTCCATGCTCTTCTCTGAACACTGGGGAGAATTAAGTAACTAATAACTTAGAGTAACTAACACTGAGGTAGATGAGACTTCACACTGAGCCACCCAAGAACGAGCAGAACTCTGACCATGTTGCTTCCCAGCCTCAGGTAGAGTTGTCCTGGTCCCTCCATCCCCTCAGAATCCACACGATCTTTCCAATGCTCCCCATTTCAGCACTTGCAATTTTTTTCCCCTGGTAAAAGTCATGATGCTCCTCGAACTGACAAACAGCAACAGATCCTTTCAAAGCCTCACAGAAGGTCATTCCAGGAGCTGCATGCTCTGGGAAGATGAATATGTCGGAGTCACGCCTCATGAATGTGCCACTATTATAAGAAAGACACTGGAGGAATTATTCATTAGCAGTGACTTCTGTAGCTCTAATCTCCATAACCAGCTGCCATTTATCCAAGTGGATCACAGCCCATCTGAATAAACCTTTGAATGTCCCTACAAGCCCACATCACACAGCCAAAGCAGCCTCTCCTGGAGCACTGCATCCCTGCAGCTTCTGCAGGAGCTGAGGATGGCAGGAGAGAATATTCCTGCAGCTCACCAGGGCTGGAGGGAGCAGGCAGACAGAGAGTGCCATAAAGTGGCTGGCAGCCTTTCAAGGGTGGCAGGCTTGTGCCAGATTATACTTCTCTCTCCCAAATTAGAAGCAAAACGTGCCACTAGAAAGTCAGGTGAGAGCTGTCTCTCAAGGAAGCAAGAGGCTGCCTCTGAGCACCACTGCGTGAGGCAGCATCTGAGAGCATCCTGCTAATCTGAGCACAGCCAGAGCCTCCCAAAAAAAGCCACAGCTCTCAGGGTGCAGCCTCTCTGTGCTGCCCCAAACCTGCCTAGTTGCCCTGCCAGACACGGGTCATGGGTTGCTGACCCCCACCATGAGCTGTGCTGGGATTTAGTCAAAGCAGTGCTCCCCTCCCACTGATACAGCCACAGGAAGCCCCTCAAGGAGGCAGAGAAATGGCACCATCACAAACATTAACCTTCCCCAGCCCTGGGGCATGAGTTGGGCATTGCTATATTACACTTACATATAATATAATTATATATAATGTACTGCTGACCATAGGGGACATGAGAAGACCAAACAGGCATCCCCTCTGGCTCAGTCACGCAGATTTACATTCAACCATCATCCTGCCAGTTTTCCAGCACCCACCCAGCAAGCTCCCAGTTCAGACCAGGACTGCATTACTCCATATGTCTCACTCCCTCCTTCAGACAGCCAGCCCCCTCGCAGATCTGCCTCTCAGCATCCATCATGTGCATCTATTATTCAGGAGAAATATCAAGTTATTCATGAGCCAAAATAGGCTCCAGGTACTGCACCCAGGCTCTGACAAAATTCCTCCTGCAAGTTGCTCTTTTCCCAGCCTGGACTCAGCAGAAAGGAGTGCAGCTCTGCTCCAGCTCAGATCCCTCTGGAGGGATTTACAGCTTTGTTCTGGTGAGGGACAGGAGTTAACAACCTTGTCAGGCCGCTCCCTCATCATCTGCTTAATGTACCTCGTTAATGGCCACAGCACAGGATCCTTCACCTCCTGCACACTCCACAAACTCCAACCTTTCCCTTGGGCTTGTGGTTCCCCACAAGGACAGAGGGATGGCAGGGCAGGGAGGGCATGGGCAGTGACACGGTGCCCAAAGGAGGACAGGGACATTCAGCACATTGTCAGAGGCCCCAGCAGAGCTACCCACACACCAGGGAGGCATCCAGCAGGATGGCAAGGGGCACACAAACCAGCAAAGTTCTGCTTCCCTTCCATTAAGTGAGTGCCAGTGTGGCAGCGAGGAGCGTTCAGGGCAGGAATCACTGCTCTGGGGTGGATGGTGGCTCCTGTGCCCCATGAAACAGTGGGAATGATTTCTCTCTGCATTGCCACTCATCTGCACACAAAGAAAATCCTTCCAGAAGGGCTACTGATGGCAAAGACCAGCCGGGCAGGCACGAGAGAAGGAGGCAGGAGGGAACATTCCAACCTCAGTGCATCTCTTGTTCCACTGCGAGCGTCCACAGCCCTGCTAAAAATGAGTGCAAACCACAAAAAAAAAAGGCCCAAAATGCTGCACTGGAGCACCTAAAAGTGGTACAGTGCTCTGGTGTGCTTCCCCTGTGCAGGGATGGGCTGAAGGGACAGTGGTCCCACAGGACCAATTCCCACCACAGGACTGCAGGGTGGCACCGTGTTTTTGTGGCTGGGTGAGGGTGGCACGAGTTGAAGCTGGAAAAAGCTCCCTTGGATGCAGCAGGCAGAAGCACTGCAGGGTGATGAGTGTCCCAGCACAGCTCCAGGCTTACTCTGCACCACAGGCTATGGGATTCAAATGGAATAATCACACAAGACCATCATGTTTAGTCTCAAGTGGCCAGAGCAATGTCACTCCCCTGCATTTGCTGGGTTTTGCTCGTTCCCTGAGAAGCCACCTCTGTTAAAACAAATCCCCTGGCACACATCTCTTCTTTAGCTGTGGAAGCTGCTCAACAGGTGGAAAACACAAAGCATGACATTTAAGGAGTTCAGCCAGAATGTTTCAGCACCAAAGTGGAGTTTATGGCCAGGTCCAGGGGGAAGAGACCCTGGTACCCACCCCACTGTCACACTTGCTCAGCACCCACACACACACACATACAACCAGACCCACTCACTCACAGCAGCACACAAGGGCATCTCAGCCCTCTCTTTGTGCCACCAGGACAAGAATTTGGGCTGTAAAACTACAACTTATCCCAAGTGGGATCCCTGTCCTGCTGAGGGCGACAAGAGTGATGCTTTTTATTCACCGAGAGCTGGAGTGGGCCCCAAATCACGCTGGCATTATGTTATGATAATGCTGGAAGCATTATAAATGCTCTGTGTGCCAGACAAATCCTGGAGCAGGCTTCCAAATCCCCTCAAAATCCCCACTTGCATCTCTACATTCATCCATTCATGAAATCCAGAGCAGAGCCTCTGCATCCAGCCTTTTGCTCCTGGTCTCTTTCCAGCTGAATGGAAGGTGAGGCACACTCAAGGTATTTCTTCTGGATTAGCCTTTTTTTTTGCCTTTCAGGTGCCAAATCAGCAGAGGAACCTGCAGAATGATGTCCAGCAAGGCCACTGAGATAAATCCCATGCCCCTTTTTCCTGTCAGAGAGGGAAGTGTCTCATTATCCACGAGCTCTGGTCACACACCCCTGGTTCCTGCCATAGGGCCATAGACATAGGTGGGTCCTCCCAGCACAGTTTGCTTCCTATATTCTTTTAGAAATCAACAGGGAGAGTTTATTTGGCCTGTTTTAGAGGAATGCCTTTGGATGAGAGATGAGCTGCACCCTGGAAATGTCTATTTTTATTTACAGTAACAGACTTAAGCAAAGGGTTTCCCACCTTTTGGGGGTAAGCAGACTTCTCTCCCTGAGCTACAGCTTTCAATTCCCCATCCACTGCTCTTAAGGAACAGCACAAAAAGCCTCAGACAGAAGCTTAGCTCTTGTCCTGGCTTTAGGAAAACAGCTCAAATCCAGGCAGGAGGGGGATCTTGAGCATTTCCTATTTATTCTGCTGTCACTGGCAGGCATATCACATGGTGTTCCCCATGGATAGGAGAGCTGGAGGGATTTCTGAGGGACCACTGCAGCTGGGAAATGGCTTAAAGGCTCCGTGGGAAACACGGAGCGAGGGTGGAATTACACAGAGGGACAACACACACGTCCATGGGAGTGTGGAACACACACTTCTGTGGCCAGCATGGAAAACACAGCAGTGCAAAGCTGCCTGTGCAGGCTCCAAGCACAGCACAGGTACCCCATAAGGTGTTCTCCTGCACAGGAATCATTTTATGAGCTTGCAAATGACCTGCCTTGGGAAGGGCCACTTGGTTAACCCAACACACCCACAGAGGGAGAGGGACAAGAACAGGGGGAGGGCTAAAGTGGCAAAATTTGTGGGACAAAGCCCTGTGAGAGACCAGGATGTGCTCCCCAGCACTGGGGATTGTTCTCAGTTCTTCCCCCAAGCTCTCAGCTCCCTGGAGGTGTGGAGTTCCCATTAAAACTGTAGGAGGATCTATCCCACAGTGACTAATATGCTGTATTACTTGGAGCACTTGGGGGTGGTCCACGTGTCTAAATCAGGATATGAAGATTAATTAGGGGCCACACCCTGCGATCTCTGCTCAGCAAAGCCCTCATTAGCTCCTGAAGGTGAATCCAGCCCTGGTGTCAACTTGCCAGACAACACAGACAGCTGGGGATCACAGAAGTAAAAGTGAGAATCCATCCTCCCTCTTCAGACCTCGTGTTGGCAGAGCTCACTTCTCCTGCCACCAGAGAAGCAAAACACAGGCAGGTAACTCATTCAGGACCTCCACAAGCAAAGCATAAAGGACAACATGTTAGAGAGAACAAGAACCCATGAAACAGCCCCTGCAGAGGCCCTTGCAATGACATTGCTTTCAGAAGATGCTCTGCCTTGGGGTGGGTTGAAGGCACACCAAGTGCACCTCCAGCCAAACAAGACTTAGAGCTACAGGCCACCTAACTTTGCAGGGCTACTGGAAAAGTGAAGGGTGAGAAAGCCACAAGAGGGCATGACCCACAGAGAAAGATGCTGAGCAAGGCCAGCTGTGTCCCCAAAAGTCAGGGATCCTGCTGGGAAGCAGCCCTGAAAGCCTCTGGCACTGCTGGTCCCTGCAAGACAAAATGCACAGCAATGCAAGAAAGGACCGTGTCCTGTCCTCCTCTGGATTCAAATCTGCCCACTGGGTTTTGTTTGAAGGAGAAAAAACTGCTTTTGCACAACTTTTTTTTTTTTGAGCCAGTGGAAATAGAACAAGGGCGGGAGAGAGCAAAAGCAACGCAAAAGGCAAGGCTGCAAAAAAGAAAACCAAACCCAGTGAAAAATGAATTTTGCTCTGCTGTCCCTTCAAAGACAGTTCTTTTCATCTGCCAAGGCTTCTGCCGTGGCAACAGGAGAGTGCTGGAAAAGATGAAAAGGGCAGACGCCCTGTTTTGGATTCAGAAAACATTCTTTGGACATGGAGCAGCCAGTTTTGCACAAGGGGAGAGAGTCTGTGCTCACCCTTTGGTACTGGAAGGTCTCCTGGTGGGCTTAGAGCAGATCTCCCAGCCCCAGCTGTGCTTTGCCAGGAGGATGCAGCAAGGGTGAGCATGCTGAAAACCAACCAGCCCTGCACATTGGAGGCACTCACTGCTCTCCTTGCCTCAGAAGGTGCAGAATTGCAGAGAAAAACCAGAAAGATGTAGAAAAACACGGCAGGTCAAGGGAGGAAAGAGCAAATCCAGCATCACTGAGAGTGGCTGGGGACACTGCCCTGATGAGGACAAAGCCACAGGAGAACAGACTCCTGACGCCAGTGGCACTGTGTCAGCCTGTGACACGTACAAGGTGACAGTCCCCTCCAGGGCTGGAGCACCATCCCCCCTTTGTGTCCACTCTCCACTGTGAGCCACCTTGAAGGGTCAGGAAACTTTGGGAAGCCAGCTCACAAGTGGGAAAGCTCTCCCCCTTCTCCTCCTTGCTGGCACATGTATGTGGAGGGAGACCTCTACAGATGACCTGTCACTCTGCTGTGCTAGAAAATCAAAACAACACAAGACTTGGATCCCTTCTTCTGCACCTTCCTCGGGTCAGCCTGGTTTGAGGGACTCAGCTCTCACTGAAGCTGTCACTGTGTCACTACTGACTCCAAGTTCCCAGTGCTCCACCAGAGAATCCAACAGTGTTTCCCTAGGAATGGCTATGGGAGGGTGAAGGGAGGGATTTATAACTCAGCTTTATGAAAGCACTCAGAGCCAACGTCACCAATTGCACGTTTCTTCCTCTGTCTGTCCCACACCCATAAATATTCAACAAGGAAAATAAAATATTGCCCAGCTACCTCCCCATTCTGGTAACACCCACTGTCCTGCTGGCTTTGGCCTTTTCCAAAGCTCTTGGTTTCTTTCACAGAATTAACCATCCTGGGAGAAATAGTCTCCTTTTTCACCAATTATTCAGTTCCTTCACCAGAACGTCTTCTACATTCCTCAATGCTTTGAGGGTGACAGAAACCAGAGTTGGGTGGGTGCTGCATACAGAAAGAAGATATTTGATCCTCTTTTCCTGAGTTCCTCCATTTTCCCCACACCTTTTCCATCCCATCTGTCAGGTAAGCCAAAAAATCCCAACGCCTGTAACCTTCCAGGCAAGTCCTGGTGGATTCATTCACTGAGGCAGATGTTCAGGGACACTAACAATTGAGGCAAGGATGTACAGACCTATGGAACAGACTCCAGAGTCTCTGCCAGTCCATAACATTGGACCACGAGCTCCTTAAATGCTTCTACAAGCTCTTAGAGCAACTGACTGCACACTGGGGCTCGTGACTGTCTGCACTGTGTGCACACAAGTGGGGACTTCTGTGACACATAATTTAAGCAACCAAAGCAAAAGCTTCCTAAGCCCATGCCAAGACCCATCAAGAAGCCCCTGAAGGCAAGGGGAGGAGGGGAGATGTGACAGATAGCACAGCACAAATGGATATTGCAGCAGCAGGATCCTGCCAAAGGTAGTGAGGGATGGCCAGGCAAGACCTCTGCTCTCTGGGAATAACTGGATATGGGCTCCAGAGCTGTCAACATCAGGGGCTCCTCAGTGCTGTCCCAACATCTGGGCTAAGGCACCTCCCAACACTATTTGAAGTTGTGCTTTCTGGTCTGACTGAGAAATTCAGACTTTTGTGGTCAAAGACCCAGGAGCAGAGTCACAGAGAGGCCCAGCAGGGAACAGGAAAGCATCATTTGTGGGCAGCTTCATTGATCACTTTCTCCCCCATAGTCACTGTTTCTCATCCCCACCCACTCCCACAACATAACACGACACAGAGATCGCTCGGGCATCGCTCAGCCATCTCCAATTCCTCCAAAACATAGCACTTGGAAAGCTCTTCTGTTTAAGCAGCCTCAAAGTTGGCTCTCACCACTGCTGGCACGAATGAAAGGGATTTCGGTTCCCCCTCCTCCTAAATCCCATCCCTTTCTGTTGCGAAGAAAAGGCAGAGGATGACCAAGGGAAGGGAAAAGCAACTCTCGGTCGCCTCTTCCCTCCCTCCCCTCCTTCTGCAGGGATGCTCGAAGGGTGCAGGGCCATTGTGGTCCCCAGGCAGCCTCCCCAGAGCCCCGGGGCAGGGGCAGGGCAAGGCTGGGAGCACAGAGAGCTCCTGGAGGCGAGGCATGGGCATATTCCCCCAGGGAAAGCAGCTTGGGTGTCCTCAGGCACACAGAAAAAGGGGGGACAAAGTGATGCCCAGCACTGCAGCCCCAGGGACCCGTTCTGCCTTCTTTAAACACACAGGGAGGGGTAGAAAAATCGCTTGGAGTCTTTCCTGCTTCCTCCCACTCGCTGCCCGCTGCATCCACGCATCCACACACCCAGCCCTGAGCATAAAGGATCCCTGTCCTGCTCAGCTCAGCCATGCAATGCCTGCAAGAGGCAAGAGTTACCTTATTCCCACAGCCCGAGCCGCCTTGTCTCTCCATCGTGGCTGGGAAGCTGCTCCCATTCATGCTTTAATCCCTGGGAACAGAGGCACGATTCAAAGCGGCTGCTCGCCCATCGGAGGGGGCTCCCCCAGCAACCTCCTCCTCCTCCTTCTCTCCTCCCTTTTTCGGGTCCGGTTTTGTTGGTTGGGTTTTTTTTTTTTTTTAAAAAAAAAATGTATTCTTTCTTAATCCAGGCGGCAACCAAGACACTCCTCCATCGCCTCTCTGCCTCCCCGCTTCACTCGCAAAGAACCAGCCTTGGAGAGCTCCTTCCTCCTCCTCCCGCTTTGGCTCCTCTGGTTCCCAGGTCTGCCTTCTGCAGCGTGGCGTGGAGGGGAAGAAAGACAGTGGGAGAGGGAGGGAGGGAGTGGGCAAACAGGCAGAGGGAGGAGGAGGAGGAGGAGGAGGAAGAAGAGGCCAACGGGATGCGGGAGGAAGGAGCCGGAGCGTGGCTGGCTGCTTTGCATCCAGAGCGCTGCCCACAGCCTCCCCCTGCCAGAGGAGGACCTGCTAATGGTCTGTACCAATTTATTCCACTCAGGCAGGGGCACTTCTCCCTGCGACAGGAGGAAAAGCCAGGCAAGGCTCCGAGATGGCCCCTGAAGGAATTGGTTGCTGCTCTCCCCGCTCCGCGGCATCACCCGCCGAGTTCGCAGCCACAGGCGCGGGGAGATGCTCGGCAGGAGAGAGGGATGCGTGGCGATGGCAAGGGCTGGGTGCGAGGCAAGGGGCTGGCTGGCAGGAGAGAAGGCTCAGCACCTCTCAGAGCAAGCACTGACCATATGCTGGGGGTAGCAGTCTCCCCCTTCCAGCCCCCAGCATGGCAGGCTGAGCCCTGCTCCACTCGCAGCTCACACACACTTGAGCAGAGCACCCTGCCCTCCTCTCTGTGGGCTCCCAGCTGAGCCCACCCGGCCTTTGGGAGCAGTGGGTGACACTCTTTACATCTCATCCAGCTGCCCTTTAATGGAGCACCGCGTCTTTCTATGGCCTCACTAAGCCATCCCCACCCAAACAGCAAGGTACCCCCATATACACCCTGGCAGCTGACCCAGGTCCCTGGCAGTGGGCAAAAGGCAGCAGGAATGTGATTTCCCATGGGAAGGAGGCTCTGGATGTGACTAGGGCTGCCCCTAATTTGGGGGCAACTGCACCACACCCAGTAGGCACACAGGACCCTTATGCTCTAACCCTGCAGCAGGACCCAAGGGATGCTCCCTTTGTCTGTAGGGACCACTTGGAGGATCCAGGGCTTGAAGGGGCAGAGTAAAGGTCTTTTCTCCTGATCCTACCCTTTAATAGGTAACCCAGGCAGGGCTGACTCATGCTCAGCAGCAAATTTCTCTGAGATGGCTGAACGGCACAGTGCTTGCATCTCCAAATGCCACGTTCACAGCTGGACAGTTTAACATGAGCCAAAAGTCACTCCTGAGCTTGGGGCCAAGTCACCTTTTACCTGTCCTGCACTGCTGCCTGCTCAGCTGCTTCCAACCACATTGACCCCCTCCAGGTACCACCTTCTCTTCCTGGCTACGTGTCCCACACTGGACATGCACAGATCCACAGCTACTCCCTTGTTACTCCCTCTCTGTAAGGTCACAGTGCCATGGTAACCTGTAGGTATAGACAGATTTACTTATGCTTTACTAAAAGAGGAAGAACAAAGGAAAAACCACAACAATCCAGTTACTGTGGAAAGCTTCAGTATCCAGGGAGCTGAGAGCCACAGCGTGGAGCAATCTCAGGGATCTTCACCAGGGGTTCCCACCTGTTTGTTTTGGACCTACAGCATTCAGACCCCAGTTTTAACATGTGCATCTCAAGGGACACCCAGGAGCAGAAACTTCTGCTGTGTAGTTTGGAAGTCAAAATATTGCCCACAAATTAGCAGCCACTGAGGCACACTGACAGATCCCAACTGCATCATCACAGGGGACAGGGGTTCCCATAATCTTTCCTCCTCAAGTGGGGCAGAGCTGAAGGACTCCACACCACTGTCTCAGGTGGAAATGAGCTTTGCTGAGCCTGGAACCAGTGAGATGGTGCCTCCAGGGCAGTGCTGAAGGACTGTCCACAGTGATGCTTGAAGGAAGGAGCTTTATAACAGCCTCTCCCCACAAGCTGCACTTCTCTGTGGATGAACGAGGAAGAACAAGGACTGCCAGTCCAGAACCCTTCATGCACAGCCAGGTGAGCTTCTGCTCAGCCACCTCCTCCACAAAACACGGCAGTTCTTGCAACCAAAGGGAACGTGGCCTTTTTTTGTCCTTGGTCTCATTTTCTGCAAGGTACCTAGGGAGAGATCAGCTCCAAAGACTACTTGCCTGGGAATTTTGTGCCAATTCAGCTAGTACTAAGGGTTTCACTGAGCTCTGTGTCTATTAAAAATGCATAATGTCCACTTATATCAAAAGGGTAGATTCAGACCCAGCGCTTTTCCAGCGTGTCCCAGCCTAGCTGCTGTTATGGCATGCAGGAGATGGATAGGAAGGAGCTGTCCCTTGAGGCCTATATCAGGAATAAGAAAAGGGCACATTCGTTGACTATTTCAGGGCTGGGTGTGGGGAAAATAAGGGAGAAAAGACATAAAAATGCTCCTGCCACAAAGCCTAAGCACATAAATATTCAGGGAGGAGGGAAAGATGTGCTACACCTGAGATTTATGAAAATTATGGGTGAGCAGTAACATTTCAGGCTAAGCCCTGCATCTGTGTCTCCAAAGACTCACAAAGGTGGAAGGCGTTGGGATAAGTGTCAGGGAAGCTCAGGAGGAACACAGACAGACAGACACACACACAGAGGCATTGCTGCATCCTTCTTCTGCCCCGCCGGCTGAAAATTACAGTCTGACGCACTCAGAGCTGCTTTTTGTGATCAGAGCAGCAGAACAACTGTGCAGAGACACTGCTCTGACATTTTCCAAGGTTGTCCCTTTGAACCTCAACATATCGACTTGCCTGCACGCTGGATGGGAGTGTGAAACCTTCCCCAGAGCCAAATTCCAGGAGAGGGCAAGCCTGCATGGGAGGAGAGACTCCATCCTCCCGACGGATCTCGGGATAAAGGGGGAAGGAAGGGTGGTGTTTGCCTGGATCCACAGAGCTTCACGGAGGATGGGAATCTGAAACAAGCAGCATCGCTGTTGACAGCAGTGTGTATAAACAGAGCAGCATTTCCCTGCTCCCTCCCCCTTCTTATTATAGCACAAAAACACCCCGAGTAAAATACATACACACAACAATCCACTATAAAAGGAAAACAAAGCCCGGAGCGTGTGCACGCACACACAAACACAGAGATACTCTCCTGGAGAACACAGCATAGATTCAATACCTCAAATGTCATTTTTTAAATATTAACTCTGTGCTCCAGGCGGGATTTATTCGGAGGGTTTGTAACCACAGGGCTGGAGGCACACCAAAACCTAAACTGGATGCTCCCAGCCTGGCACACTGCCTGCCCCAGCCTGACCCCACTCCATCGACTCCTCCCCGACTCCACAGCAGCAGCAGAGCCGGGGCAAAACACACTCCCACCAGGCATTTTTCCCTGGGGGAAGCAGAGCTGCAGCCCCCTTTCCCCCTCTTCCCTGTGCCTGCCATCTGGCAGTGTCAGGAGCTCCATGCTGCAGCCAGGCACAGACACGAGCGATGCCTCTCTCCGGATGAACAACCACCTCATTAGCCGAGGCTCTGCGGGGCAAAGAGAGGAGCACGAGGGCAAATACTCAGCAAATAGCAGGATACATTTCACACAAACACGGTGCTGGGCTGCTGGGAGCAGCCCTGGGGCTGCTGAGATCCAGGATTCCATCTAACCTGGCTGTCAGCCTCTCCTGCTGCCTCAGTCACAGCTCTGCCACCTCTTCCAGCACTGCCTTGTTTGGCAGCCTCAGGCAGCCTGAATGTGGGAACTGCCTCACCTCAGGCTTTCTCAGAGTTCCCTCAGCTCCAGGCTGGGCTCCACGTTATGAGCACCTTGTGGTGCTGGACTTGAGATAGGACTCCCTGCGGAATTGGGATGGGAATGAGATGGGTCACCTGTTGAAATGTCAGGCCTGAGCTCCTCACACCAACCCGGACACTGGGAAAGGAGAACTTTTGATGGTCCCACTCACCTTGGGCAGGTGAAAGGGACTGAAGGCTGTGGGAGGGGCTATGGAGAAAAAAACAATGACAAATTCTAGTCACTTTGTCAAACTAAGACCATTTCCTATCTTCCTACAGTAGCTGCTCAAACCCAGAAATCAAACTAACAAATTGTGTTAACTCTCCATTCAACCAAACCCCTCCACTTATTTATGGTGCTCCCTTTAAGCACCACAGTCCATCCCACTCTGTGGAACAGATCCTTGCTTCTTCTCTGGTTGACATGTGCAATACTGGGCAAAAAGATCCTCCACAAGCAGGACCAGCACCTGCTAATCTGGTGGTAGTTTGCCAAGGGCCAAAGAAATCAACAGGTTTTCCTTTTCACCTTGAAGCCAAGACAGGGAGATGGTCTCTTCCCTGTCAGCCTGTCGGGAGCTGTTCACCCCATCAGGGTGCATGGAGGGCATTTGAACACCTTGATGTGGATTCAGCATGTTCTGAGGATGCCTCACAGATTTAGGAGGGGGTCAGAGCAAGGGCTGGGCAGAGCAGAAGAAGAGCTGTGGTGCTGCATCAGCAGGTGGTGCTCTCCCTTTTGAATCGGCAGGCAAGTTAAGCCCACTGGGAATTCCTTCCAGTTAAAGATGCCTCAGCCTACCAGGAAACCCCCTCTTCTCTGCACTGCTGAGAGACAGAGCCTGCATCAGTTCAGAGCCCAGGAGACAAGAGGACACTTTTCACGGAGCTCCCCAGGGGCAGTGGTGCTCCTGGACATCTGGGAAGAAACTCTTGACAGGCTACAGACCCATCATCCTCGCTGAGCCAAGCTCAGGGGAACATCTAAAAGGAAGCGGTTTAACACATCGCTGGGAGCTGGCAGGAGTGATTCAATAACCCCCAGACTCCTTGTCCAGCTACAGCCTTTCCCTGATCGTTATCCTGGCCGGGATCCAAGGCAGAGATTGTTCAGAGACCAGCACAGCCCAGACGGTGCTAAATCACGTACATCCAGAGGGTTCTCCGAGGGATTTTAATTTATTGGGAAGCACCCTCTCAGCAAACAACCATAACCAGCCATCCAGCTCCCTCCACAGTGCTTTGTAATTAAGCTCTGTTTCCAAACCCTCTGCCCACCCATCATACAGGTCAGGAACTCTTGTCTCTGCTCTGGATGCCACAGCTTGACACCAGAAGAGAAGAGAGGAAGCAAACACGCTGCTGAAATTGTTGCTGGGTCTCTGGGTGTGGTGAGACAACCCCAAATGGGGACTTCCACATGACAAAAAGTCACAGGCACTTTGTTTTCAGGGGTCAGTCTTAGCAGCTGGTCCAAGCCTGCATCTCTCTCTACCTTAATACTTTAGCCGTGCTGCTGGCAAATCCTCTGCCCCATTTCCTGCCCTGTTGAACCCACATTTTCTCCCACTGCTTCTCCAGGCAGCTCTGGCTCTTTCTGAGAGAGAACCTTCTTCAAGAGCAGCTTGTGACACTCTGGGATTGCAACACAATGAACTGATAAAGCGAGACATAGAAGCGCATAAATAATCATAATATCTCACGTCCCAAGATCACACAAGCAATTTAGATTCTTTTTTCGTGTCCCGTTTATAAATATTCATTTCAGAGATGTTTTAAACCAACAGAGCCTGATTCAGACTTGCTCCAAAAGCTCCAGCAGCCCGGCATTCCCATGCAGTGTGCAGGCAAACTATACCTCTTTGAAGCCTCACCTCACCCTGCCGAGGGGAGCAGGACCCTGCTGCCTCCTGCCTACAAATATCCACAGACCATGACAAAAAAAAACCCAGCAGGAAATGTTTCAGCAACTCCTGCCACTCCTGTGGAAGTCGTGTCCCTGCCACGTCCCCATTCCCTGCTGTTAACCTCCATCTCAAGACTGTTATGTGACAACTCGGGAATCACATCACCTTGTCTGGGTTTACCCAAGTGCCACTAAACAGAACCACTTGGATCTCTAAAAAACTGTTGTGTTCGTGCCTGGAAAAGAAAAATTAGTATGCAAACAGCGATAAATCCTCTGATGTGCACATTTATGTTTTTATCATGTAGTTAATCAGGAAAGAGTATGTTCGGTTTAGATACAGCTCCACACTTTGCCTCTATAATCTGAATCCCAGAAGGGCCTTATAAAACCATAATCTGCAATGCAAAGTTGCAAAGCATATGGGAGTGTCTATAGATTTTCCAAATCACCTGTGCCCTAATTTAATATGAATAACAATTAGTTTACTCTTATCAGTTAATTGTGCCCCTTGTGGATTCAGCAACGCTGCATCTCGTCACCAAACGCCTTTGTCTGAGCAAACTTTAATTACACTTCCTCTCGCCCAGCCCTGCTTGCAGCTTTGGCAACAAAGGCGGAATTGCTGCTGAACAGAAAACCCACCACCGGCGACGACACAAAGGGAGCTTTCGGAGAGAATGAGAGGAGTAAACAAAGCAGCCCGGGGTTAATAGCAGGGAGTGTCACTCAGCCCCTCCAGCTCAGCCGGTACCCTCGCAGCATCCCAGATGAGCATCACAAGGGGCTTCCCCAGCCCCAGCCAGCCCTCCATCCCTATCTCCATTCCAAGGTGTGCCTCCCAGCCCTTGTGCAGCAGCAGGAGCAGATTGGAGAGAGCTTCCATTCACCTCCGGAGCTGTGATTAGCAGAGGATTGAGAGCCAAGGCACCAGGGTCCTGTTTCCAGCTGCGCCGCTGCCTCCAAATGCGCCAGGCACTTAAATCCGAGCTGCTCCCTCGCCCGTTTCAGCAGCACCAGCGTTGTCATTGATGAACGTGATGTGCCGTGCACACACCCTCACCCAATGCTCAGGCATCAATCCTGCACTGAAAACTCTCTTACTGCACCCAGAAGTGCTGCAACATTTACCTTTGGCACGGGATTCGCGGTTTCTTTTGGAGGCGCGAAGTCCCCTTGTGAATCGTACAGAGAGGCAGATTGAGGGTGACTCTTTCTGCTTCCATTTCAAACACTGCAGGGTTTTGCTCGCACACGGGCCTTCAATCTCAGTTAGACCATCACCTTGGCAGCAAAACATTGTCTTTGCATAGCAGAGGATGCAGAGCCAAAGGAACGAGCCTGCAGCGTGGCAGATAAAGCCTCTGGTGTGAGGAATCCTCCTCAGCCCGGGAAGGGAGAGGCATCACAGTGGCACCATGAGATGTTGAAGCCCCAGAGGATGTGCATCTCCCCACTGAGCATGCTGGAAGCTCCAGGACCCTGGTGCTGCTCCCGCTCCCCAAAGGAGAGCTGGGATTGCCACCGCTGGGATCTTGCTCACTGCATGAGGAATTCCAGCAGGTTTTTGCCTCACAGCCTTCAGAACAGGTGTAAGGGCAGGCTCCTTCATAATCTGGGCTCATCCTGCTCCTGCACCACGCTGAACACGTATGAGAAGGACACTCACCCTGCTCAACTCAGGGAATCCATCACCTGCCACATCAAATACACTCATCACCTTTCTACAGCATGACCCCCGCTCCTCTCTGAGATGGGATATCTCCACCCTTACAAAGGAATAAGCTGCTGTGAATACTTAATTGCTTTTATTACTCTCCTGTAATTGTTATCATGACCTTTCCATAGCCTATTTTGATGTGTTTCTCACCAGGTCATTATTTCTGAGCCATAGGCTCCAGTGGAACAGAAACATTAATCTGCTACAGACAGCAGAGACAAAGCTCATGGTGTTTGATCTCTCCCGGTAAAAAAAGGATGCCACAAGCTAGACCAGGTTGATCTCTGGCATTCTGGCCGTGCCATGAAAGCTTTCTGACTTTTCCCAATTTCTCCCACCCCTCTTGTTGATCACCTAATTAGCTTAGCAAGCAGCAAAGTAAAAGCAACTACACTTACAAATTACAAATATGGCCAAGAATAACTGGAACAGTGTGACATGAGAGTCCAAGCTGCAGTGGCCAGGATAATTCTGCAGGCAGCATTAGCTACTTCGACAGCACAGTGAGTCACTCCCCAAACTAATTCCCAGCTAAAGAGAAAAATCAGGCTTTGATTCTCCGTGGAGGTACGAGCAACAACATATTTGCAGCTCTCAGTTCTGCTCCAAGCCATCCCACACTGCCAAACACATGCAGTATGAGGCAGGACGAGCTGGCAGGAGAGAACGGGGTCTGCCTTTTGACCATCTACTTCTTCTCAGAACAAAGCCGTGCCTCAAGCAGGGCTGCTTTGGCTGAAGAAGCTAGAAATACAAACCAAACAAAAGCTTATCCTGCAGACCTGCCAGCTTTGGCAGCACTCATGCAGGTCTGACAGCCTCACCCTGCAAATAAATTGTTTCTGGTGGAAGCAGAGGAGCCATCTCATCCATCTCAGGTACTGCAAATCCATGGCTGGCCTTTCTGAGACACTGCACTATATTCAGAGTGCTGTTTCAATGGCTAGCAGCTTAGCAAACAGCCTTTACATGCACAGAAATGGAACATTTGTTAAGCTGTTGGGGATTTCCCATCCCTGGAAGTGTTCAAGGCCAGGTTGGACCTGGGCTGGTGGATACTCCACAGGGGGCTGGAACAAGATGATCTTTAAGGTGCCTTCCAACTCAAGCCATTCTGTCACTTTCTGATTATTGACATTGCTTTCCTCTTTCCTCCCCTGTCTCCCAGCTACTCATTCCTGTCTAGAAAGAGACAAATCTCCTAATTCAGACCAGCCAAAAGTGAGCTCATGTCCTGCTCCATCCGTGAACAGCCCAGAGTCCAGGTGAGGGACTGCCCAAGTCCTTGCAGCAAGGAAACATCCATCCCCAAGCCTGCCTGCGACCCCAAGGACTGCAGTGCTTGCAGGAGCACACAGAGCAGTGTTATTCACCACATTCCCTGATGACATACACACAGGCAGGAAAAGGCTCAGCATTTGGACTCAAGCACAGACACACCGACGTGCTTTCTCCCTGCAGGAATGCAGATCTGAGGTTTGCTTTCGTGTCAGCACGTAGAGAGTTTCTGTCCGTGGTGCTCGTGGACGTGAGGGCTGTGCAGGGCATTCACAGCCAGCAGCAGCCTCTGCCAGGGAGCTGAGCCCATCATCTCAAAGGGACACACTATCACAAAAACAACAAACATTTCACTCCTAAATAACCACTTTGTTGCTGAATCTCAAAGCCCTTTTGCACAGCTGCTGCAGTGCTTCTCACCCAGGCAGGGGCAGGAATGGGATCTGAACTCTTGCTCAGGCTTCAGGGCTGCACTCGCACAGAGGGCATTCCCAAAGTGTGCCCAGAACTAAAGAAACTTCCAAATACCCAGTTTAACGCTGTGTTTGCTGCTGACCCAGTTTCTCCTCCCCTCTCTGCTCCAAGAAATGCAGCTGTTCAATGCCAGCATAAGACAGGGAATCAGATGAGCGAGGGCTCAGGGGGCTGGTTGGGCACGACGTGCCCCTTCGGGCCAAGCTGCAGCACTGAGACACCACGCTGTGGTTTTGCTGCTTGTGACAGCTCAGCAGCTCGTGTCTGTGCAGGTAAATTAAATGTTGCCCTGATCAGTTCTGATACATGAGAGCATCCCCCGCCAGCAGCTGAGAACCACACAGGACAGGAATAACATTTTTCCTTGCGATGAAAGGAGCAAAGTGCACGTTCCGCTGGGAAACGGCCCGGAGAAGACTATTGTTTCTCATCCCTGTGATGCACAGCACCATTCCCACGAGGGAAACTACCTCCACAAACACCCCTGGAGTAACCAAAGGGTGCTTCTGCCCACAGCCACTCCAGGGGATGCTGCTCTTCAGTCCATAGCCAGGACCAAGCTCTGCGCCCTCCCTCAAAGGTGCACACACACGATGCACTTGGCACCCTGGTTGTTCTCAGCCAGACCTTCCCTCATCCTCCCACCGTGGTGGGATTCCTGATGGATTCCCACAGGCTCCAGCTGATGGAGGGAGCAGCCACAGGCTGTCAGGAAGCATCAGGCTCAGGGGCTGTGGCTCCATCCTCTCCCTGCTCCCACCAAACACTCTTCACTCTCCCTTTCAGGGGCCCGTCTGCCCCCGGGCCACACTCCTGGGTTTCACATTCTAAATGCTGTGATTATTATTTCATAGGGAGCTGGCTGCATGCAAAGCTTGATGAAGAGAGCCTGCTTTTCAGGCAAGCTGCTCAATGGAAGGACACCACAATAACCCTGGGAGGGAAGGAAGTATCCAAAAGCCTGGGGTAGAGGATGCTCTTTCTCTCCCCTCCTTTCCTTCTGGCCCTTCACCCCCAGGGGTCAGACAGCATCTTCTGGTTTAGAAGGTGGATAAAGGCTGAGTTTTGGAGATACCAAGTCCATCCTTAAGAGCAAGACACCTCATATATGAATAATGGAAAAGTCTGTAGCAGCTCCACATTTAAGTTTGCACAGACATTTGCACTTAAAGCAGTCTAAAATCCCTCTGCTTCACCCTTCCCTGATTGAATCCAGCATCCAGACTCAGTACAGTACTCCAAGGGCAGTGAAACATCCCATGCAAATGAAGTAAAATATTAACTTAGATTTGTAGCTGATTTTTTTTTTAAACGTCTATGAAACACGACATCTTTTAGCTCGAGCTGCAGTCACACATGTTACCTCAGCCCAGGCTGCCTCTGAAATAGCAGAAGTCAGCACAAAAGTTTATTGCCTCGATTCCAAGATTAAAACAGCTCACTAAAGGTCTGCATGCACAACACATCAGCTTATGCTGAAAAAAGAAGGACCAAGCTCTGCACTGTAGGCCCCTCAATGCCAAGATTTGCCCCCAGTGGTCTCCTGCAGCAGCCCAAAAGCCAGCTGTGGATGTGCTGTGTGCTCTGGTGCCGTGGCAGAGCAGGGCAGCTCTGCTGGCAGGCTGTGCCCAGTGTCAGGGCTCTCAGGGGCTCCCAGCACTGACAGGCAGCCGTTCTGCTCGGCACAGTTGGGTGAGCAGCCCCTTCCAGCACATTTTGTTATTCACATGCTCCGCCTGCTAATTGCTTGCTGAAATGGGGAAGAAACAGATGACGAGCAGAATGCAGCTCCTGACAAATTCCCCGGCACTGTAAATACGGCTCACCTTGCTGTAAACAAGGAAATGCTAAAAAAAGAAGGGAAGGGAAGGGAGAGCACACAGCAGAGCAAAAAATAAAACCTTTCTCAAGCTTCTGTGCTGCAAGAGAGCCTGCACTGGGGTGAGAACCCCAATCCATTTGGTGGTTCTCTCTGAAGACACCTGTGAGCCCCTGGGGAGCACATGTTAATACCAGCACAGCTCCAAACCATTGCACCAGGGCTGATTAATGCCCAGCAAGCTCTTTGTCTTGCTGAAGATACCCTGAGTCAAGTTCCCCCAGGAAGGCTCTCTGTCTTTAGAACTAAATCCACCAAGAAAGCGAGCAAGGCAAGGTTTAAAACCAAAGAACTTTATTTCACCCAGGCCCTGACCATCTCTGTGTGAGCTCTGATAGGAGAGCAGAGGTTTCTGCCCTTCACAGTGCGCAGCCCCACACAGAACCAAGGCTCTGCTGGCTCCTTGCAGGTATTATGACTCTGCTATTTTCAGTTTGCTCTTAAAAATAATGAGATTTAAAATTAATAAGCTTGGGGCTTTAAGCTTTCTGAGTTGTGAATCCGTAGGCTGCACTTTTAACCCACTTCCAGATTTCTTCTCTATAGCCACAAGGCCTAGGAGCTTATTTAAAAACAAAACTTCAAGGTTCCTACATTTCCAGGAACAGAGAGACATCAAATGCCATTAGATTCACAATCACATGGCAAAAATTGACAGCACTGGTATAGAAACACCCAGCATTGCTGACTAAACTGTTGTGCAGTGAGAGGGCTCAACAGTGTGAGTCACTCCACCCCAGAGAAAACTGCATTTCAATACCAGATGTATTTGCAATACAAACCCAGGCTCACGCTCACAGCTCTCATTCTTTGCAGACAGAAAGTGCTGGAAGGACTAAGATTACAGAGGAGAACAAAACTCAAGAGTGACAGATCAGTAAATGGGTTCTACAGATACCCCACAACTCCTTGGAGGAAAACTCAAGTGGGAGAAAACTTCCACGTGTGAGAAATGAACTCTGTTCCTGTTTGGGGCACAAGGACATCAGCTCCGATAGAAGATATCAAATAGAGCCAAGCAGATTAGGGGAAATGACCGTGGAAATTTGAATTCACGGGATCCTTTTTCTGCAGACAGATGGTCATTTCAGCTTTCTATTCTCTAATCCCTTGTTCTGCAAAGCAAACATGCTAAATCCCAGATAATGTAGGTTTTACCATCTCATACATTTCCCACAGCATTAAGGCTGGCCCCAGTGATAGGATACATATGCTTAAACATCTGCATGCCTAAGGAATTTACAGCCACAAGAATTCCCTACCTGGATTCAGCACAGAGACCATCCCTGCATCCCAATTTCCAGCCCCAGCCGCCAGCACAGACCCCTCCTAAAGCAGTCACCTTTGCCAGCAGGCATCGTGGAGAATAAAAGAAACCCTTTTCTGGGAATGGCCTTCCTATAGAAACTGCCCAAAGCCCAAAAATCAGACCTGAAACTCAGCTGGGAAGAAATCAGATCGTCTGGCTGTCAAACTTTTGCTCCCAGACAGAATATAAAGAGCTGTTTGCTGAGGGAAGAGGGAGAGGAGCAGGAGATTGAAGAAGGCTCAGAAATTCATTCTCAGTTTCCCTGTTTGTCAGCGCAGATGATTCACTGAAGCAGCATCTCCCAGCCCCATGGAGGGCGTTCACAATTAAACAGATATTGAACTGAATGTCATGAAATATGCATATTGTTTGCTTTCTAAAAAGCTGTTTAGATCAGACCGTGAAAGGACCAGAAATTGAAAATTAGATCAACAATCACTCTCCAAATACCCTCTGATGAGCCCTGGATGGATGTGGAACAAAAGCATATTCTGGAGGAGCTCTAAAAAAGGCAGGAGCACCGGACACACTCTCTGCTGGTGCAAATCACCATGGTGGGAAAGAGTCCAAAGCTCTCTGAGCCAGCTGAAGATCCAATTTTTCCTCAAGAACTGTCTTACTGCAGCAGAGAAATCACACCTACACAATTAATAATGATGGCATCAGCCAAGTCCCACATGGGATATCTCATAAGATGCACAGTGGGAATTTTTACAAGCTCCAGAGGCACAGCAAGACTTTGGGGAGCCCAGGAGTTGTGGAAAAGCCTGGGGCTGAGGAACAAGATCACTCCAGCCATGCTCAATGGCAGGGCTAGGACATGATCCACCCACACCCCATCACCAGAATACCTTCCCCTGCTGGAGCAGCAGGATGGAGAGCCCTTCTCCCACATAATTTTAGCCAGGGAAGTGGGTTTACATCCCTCATTAGGAGGAGTCACCCCTGCTCAGCACTTTGTTCCTGAAGCTTTGCACAGGGCACGGTTTGGAACAGGCAATCTATGGCACACACCTGGGCACATCCTTGACCTGGGCACATCCTTGACCTGGGCACATCTTCACACACCTGGGCACACCCTTGACCTGGACACATCCTTGACCTGGGCACATCTTCACACACCTGGGCACATCCTTGACCTGGGCACATCCTCCTCGATGTTCCAGTGGAACAGGGGCATCCCAGGACCACAGTTTGTGACAGGCTGTCTCCCACTCCATGGCTAATAGCTCATTGTTTGTATTCATGCACAAGGAGTAAATTCTTCATTATTGCCAAGATCTGACACGTACAAACAATTGGAGTAAATTGATTGTATTTTCCAAATCATCACACAGACTCTAATTCTATCTGCAAGGCGCGCTAATTTGCACTAGAATTGCCTCCTAAATTAGGAATTAGAGCTTTTGACAGAGAAGAGCAATGACTGTCCTTGTGTTGCAAGGCTGGGGGTGGGGAGGGTGCAGGTCCCTTCTCAGTTTTCACCAAAGAGACCTTTTGTCTCCCCTCAGAGTGTACTGAAGGGTGGTGGAGAAAATAGCTGATTAAAGGAGCTTCCAGCATTTTCCAGAGAGGTGTTTCATTGGTTTAGATGTACATTTAAAAGGCACAAAGTATTTAAATTTAATTGTCTAGACCCAGAGCCCACCTTTTCCCATGCAGGAAACTAGGACTCTCCTGATCCCTTGAAAACTGGACATGGAAAGCTTTCCACATCTTTTTCTTGAATGAAGATGCTCAGTGCAAAGCAACACTGAAAATCAAATCTCAGAACACCCAGAAAGTGCATTTGTTCCTGCTGGAAGCAGAGGACAGGGTGCACTGTACTCTTCCAGACATGAGGTCATCCGTGCCAGTCCCTGAGGGTAAAATGTACCAGCTCATCTGGATGGAAGAGCCTAAATCATTAAGTTAACTTGAATCATGCACCCAAAAAGCATCTCTGTCTCCAGGAAGGGAAGGGATCGGGGTGTTCTGCACTTCCCAAAATGCCAGGCACAAGGTGTGTTTCTTGGGTGTTGCCTTTGCTGTCTGAAACACAGCAAAACTCATCCTGGTCCAGCCCTCAGATGCTCTTTTCTCAGGGAAGGGGAAAACAAATACTGTGGTGTGTGCCAGTCCTATTGCTGAGACAGGGAACACCATGGAATTATATAAACTAAACATATAAGGCTTAACACTCAGGTCACTCTGTGAGCAGTGGAACCACAGAACTCTGAATTTCCTATGGGAATGGAGGGAGTTCATGCACTGTTGTCCAGTGAGCTCACAAAGCACCTTTGCCTCTTCCTGGGACAGTTCCAATGTCAAGCACACAGATCCTGGTTCCTTATAAGGGTGACCTTTCACTGCAACCCCCAGTGCTGGGATTAACACTCTTTTCTCTCCCACGTCTGTTTACCAAACATATAGAAATATAGGATTCTGCCAGTCTCTTTAAGTAACAAAAATAGCATCCTCTTTGAGTTCTCTTTGACCGACACACGCTGGAGAAATTGGTTGGGAATTTGCAAAAGGTTCAAAAGCTCAGAGGGCCAAAGACAGCAGGATCTCAGAGACTCTGCCTTGTGTGTAAACCCAAGGAAAACCATCTCAGAGGAATAAATATAATTATCACCACAGCCCAGGGAACAGCTCACAACTTAAGCTGGACCTGGCACAAAGGAATAGATAAATAATGGAGAGGGAAGGGGGAAGCCAACGCTGCATCTCTCAGATATGCAAAACCACCCAACTAAACCCCAGGGAGCCCAAGAGCTGCCTTTGTACAGGCGTGATTAAAGACAAAACAAACACTACTGAGTTTTCTCCCCTTTGCCTTTCAACTCCAGCAATTATAGGAACTTAACCTGAAGCACACTGTCTGCAAGCAGTTGATCTACAGAAGGATGGGAGCTCCTGATTTCAAACTGAGGTGATCATGGAGACTCAGTTCCTGCATATTGTTGGATGACAGGACTGAGGATTTCTTTCTCTACTCAATAACCCACATTTCCAGGGATGAATGACAGAACTGTGGAATCAACACCTGAGGTCAGTGGTAGGACTGCCAAAGCATTACCACTCTGGCAACATCTCTCTAGGACATGCAATAAGTCACTCATGCCCTAAGATGAGCCAAGACAGTAATTTAGGAAAGTTTAAGTCTGTCTTTGGTCCTGTGCCACCCACAGCCTGTCTTCAAGATCATTCTGACTAAGCACAGATCGGCCTCAAATTTCTGTACAACAGCCACACAGCTATTCCTATACCCAACTTCATGCAATAAAATGCACTCAAAAAAAGAATTTTCCTGGCATTTAACTTTTTTTTTTGGTCTTTGGAGGGTGCATTCCCAAGGTTTTTCCCGTGATGCTCACGATGGGAGACAAGGGATGGGGGGAGAGAAAGCAGCACACTGAGAAACAGATCACAGAATGGCAAATAATGTAATTCCAGGAAGGAGAGCGTTTAATGAGAAACAAACTGCAGAGGTGACACGGATGAGAAGCCAGGATTATGGATCACAGCTCACCAAGCTGGTGCACCAGGGCACAGGAGAGAGGCTGAATGCATTCCCCTGATTTTTGTTAGAACAGTGCCAACCCTGTCTCTCAGAGCGCCCACACGCCACATAATACCCCCAAGCACATCCCTAAGCATGAATATAAAGGTGAGTGATTATTTTGGGGTGAGGGTGTGGGTGCCCTGGCTTCATTCCCCTGTGGGATCCTGCATGCCTTTGGTTATGCAGACACAATCCCTCACATTGTTCTGGCAACTCGGTGGGAGCCGTGCTGGGAGAGCTGCTGCAGCTGCAGCACACTCAGAGACACCCATCATTGCTCCCTTTTATGAGAGGGAAAATTGGCCGTGGCAAGAAAGCAGCTGTTATTTGTTGTTTTCGGGGTGGTTGTTGGTTTTGGGTTCCTTATTTGGAGCTGTTATGATGAGTTTGCCTTCCCTTCCCACTTAACCGAATTACCCGGTGTTGATGGTGCCAGTGCTTTCGGGAGATGCTCGGAGCTGGCTCCCTGCTGCAGGCACAGGGGCTGGAAGT
>JAWWTY010000064.1:3183687-3388761 GCA_035222235.1 Margarornis squamiger | reverse complement strand
GTCCCCTCCTCAGGCACAGGGGCTGGAAGTGTCCCCTCCTCAGGCACAGGGGCTGGAAGTGTCCCCTCCTCAGGCACAGGGGCTGGAAGTGTCCCCTCCTCAGGCACGCCTTGGGCGGGAAGGATGAGGCTGTGGCCAAAACTGGGCACTTCCTATCACACCAATTTCTGCAGAGCAGAAGGGGGAGAATTTATGGCTGTCCTAAATGTAACTTTACCAAAGAGCAGTTTTTCATGAGGTCAATCAGTCTCTGGGCCTAAGGAACACCTTCAAAAACTGCTCTGGTGGGTTTCTCTGATTAGGTTTCCCCTAATAATACCAAACCCTTTGGGCATTTTGGTGTGCAGACAGAGCCTGAACTCTCTCCATAGAAAACCCAAAAGCTGAAAGCCTTGCCCCTACTCCTCACAAAAGGGTGTGGGGAGAAAATGCAGCTTTCCCTACGCCGTAGGACAAAAATACAGCCACAGTTTTCCTTCCCAAATGGTCTTTTTTTAATAAAACCACCTCATCCATTTCATAAAGGCAACTCATTTTAAAATAGCGCTGCTTTGGCATTAAAAATGTTTCCCCTTCATAAAACACCACCGCTACATTTTTAATATAATAGCAGTTCATACCATCTAGAAATATGCTGTAGCTTATATTTAAAGGGGTATTAAAAATATTTCCAAGACACAGCTGCTATTCAAAACCATCCTTTCCCTTTTTCTCCCCGTGTAGGGAATAAAAAAAGCTTTTGAGAAACCCACAAGAAGGGGGATTCCTAAGGGCACAACTGTTACCCACTTTTCAACCAGGATTATACAAATCATCTGTGTCCACCCCAAAAGAAGATGAAGGTGTGGAGTCCAAGCCCAGAAAGTTTGATTTGCTCTCTGTAGTTCAGTTCCTGGGATGTCCACCCAGGTTACTGATGGCAATTGACACTTCCACATGTCTTATATCAACACATAAGCCCTGAATTTGAATTCCAGATCACACACAAAAAGCCAGACAAGTGAAATCTCAGGTCCTGATCCTGCAATCAGCCCTCACCCAGACCCTGCCTGAACTTTCACAGGGCATTACAGTGGCAGGCACTGGCACACACACACATTTGGCTGGAAATCACAGTCTATTCTTTTCTTTCCTAAGAAGCAGGATGTTTCATTAACTAAAAGCAAGTCATTAAGGGGGAGGGTGGGGGAGGCAGAGATATAAAAAATGGGAAATCCAAAATAATTTTTGTTCATTTTCCAATAGTGCTGCAATCACTCAGATGCTCTGCAAAGCACTGAATAAATAAATGTGCAAATAAGAGACTTACCCTGTGCTGCCAGCTGGCTGCAGAGCTCACGTCTGCTGACAGCAGGGTCAGAAGCTGGTTGTGTCTTTGCTCCTGGTGATGGTCAATCCACGTGTCCAAGACAATTCTTGGTATTGTCACAGAGCTGCTGCTCCCTCTCAGCCTCAGGCTTTTAATATAATATTTCTGATACACATATTAGATGCTTCAACTCTGCCAGACTTCTAAGAAATAACCCCTTTGGGTTCGTGTTGTATAAACCTTCTACCTGTGAAAGCTCCTTTCCCTTGGAAGTAAATCCTGTTATTGGCCCCAGCCCACTGAGCCCCACAGGCATTCCCAGGTTTAACTCCCACCACCTGCACCAAACCTGAAACTCCTTTCCTGTTAACACCTTTTTAGCCATCCCACAACATTTTGGCTCAGTTTTCTCCTCATGCAGAGTCTCTCCAAACCACGGAGCACTTTTTGGAAGCCCCTGCAGCACTGAGTGCTCGAGGCCCAGGGAATGGTTTGGGGTCTGTAGGAAGATCTGGGACACGAGGAAAGGGAAGCACCACGTGTTGTCAGCAGAACCAATTTACTGTGTCTGTAGATGGAACATTGCAAACACGCAGGAGCAAAGTTAATTTAACCAATTTGCACCTCTCATTGCAGCAAGACTTATCAAGGGGGGAAAACCAGCACAGTGGCAGCTGTTTGCACCATAAATCCCCGTGTCCAGAAGCTCCCTGACCTTGCTCACATCTCCCTTCCCCTCTGGGGAGCTGGCACAGCTCAGTCCCATCTCGTGTCTCACCTCTGGGAAGTCTCTGCAAACTGGGGGAGGACCAGTCAGGCTTTCCCTTATCCTGCTGTGGAAAACAGGGACACAGGGATCACTGCCACACAGCTAAATGCCTAAATGCTTCTTCCCAGATCTTATCTCTTTGGGTTTATTTTAACGGGAGGGGGACAAAGCTGGATAGACTGATACTTGCTTTCCCTATGGGTGTAAGGTGGAGCAGAAAGGAGCGATTTGCCTAAGGCAGCAGATCAAATGAGCAGCAGGATGAAAACCTGTGTGTGACCCTGGATGGTTTGATGATTCCCCACCTCACGGTGCCACCCCTTGCCTGATCTGCAGCAGGTTTATATCCCAGCACCATTAGTTTGTTGCTTTTAAATAGGCTGAATTTACAAGGCAGTGAAACCCAAAATATTTATCGAAAGGGACAGAGCATTTGCCAGGTGGGGATTCTGCATTAACTACCAAGGATGTGTAGTTTATCAGAGCTAGATAAGCATTTGAGGAACTGGAAGGAGTGTTCATTAGCTGGCCAGATGCATTCCCAGGCAGCAGAAATGTTTCCTTCCCCATCAGCAAATCACACCTTTTGCAGCAGGATTAGTTGATGCCTTTAAAGATAACGTAAGAAGATTATACTTTCCCTTTCTCTTCACAATTCAAAGCTCTTAAACACAGAGAGCCAGTGATATTTCTTGAAATATCACTGTGGAATTACCACTCTCCTCACATAGAAAGCTGGAAAGGCCATCAGAGTGGAGCAAGAGTATTTGCCTTAAATATATTCATACAACAGCTCAGCAAGAGAAAACAGAAGCAGATGAATGTCTCAGATCACATCTCCACTGTGGCCTGATACAATGACAGTGCTCAGGAGATTACTGATGCTCTTTCTGATGGAGACCTGAGATATGGCTCCATCCAAACCCTGCCTCTTGGGATGCTTCAGAGCCATCTGAGCCAAGGCTGAGGAAAAGGGCCATTGATCATGGGAACTGGCAAGCAGGGGAATCCTCTTCTGCATCACACAAGCTCCGTCCTAACAGCTTCTTCTTGTGAGAGGGTTTGTAGCTTTAAGCCCTGCTATCCAGGGGATATTTATGTTGAGAGATGCAGATTAAGGAACATTTCTCTAACACAGAAAACTCTAATTAGCAAATAGTCCATCCAGTTAAATATTTAAATTGACTGAAAGAGCTGAGCAGGTCTTGGAAACTGAGCTGCAGCTTTTTGGATTTAAAAGCAGGAGGCCTCCCCTTTCAAAGTTTAGGTACAGGGGAGCTGGAAATAAGCCAAAGGGAATAAAGATGAAACCAAGGTATGACAGCAAATTGGCAGTGGATGTGGAGGGGGAAGCTTTCTATGAATTAAATGATTCAACTCAGGTCCTGTTAAACTTCTGCCAGGCTCTGATCCCGTTGCTGAGGGGCAGGAGAGCACTGTGCTTTGATTAGTTTGGGCACCCACATTTGGGCATTTCTCATCCATCCCCATTCCCAGTTTATCACCTGCCTTGCCAGGGAAAGGTGGGATGGCACACAGGGAGTGTTCCCTTTGGGTAGGTACCTTCAATCAAAACCTTTCTTGGGGGATAAAGATTCCAGAAGGTTTTCCCAGGACTTCTGCCTGAGCCACAAAGTGGTGGTGGGACTGTTGGTAGCTCTGGAAACATCCAGCCCTTCCCAGCACATGGTGTAAGTACATCCAAAACACCAAGACAGGAGTTGCTCATGGAAACCTTAAAAGAAAGAGAAATATTATTTTTCTCCACCTTTTGAACCTACTTTTACAATCCCTTATAGTTAATTAAAGCCTGGGGGATGATTTACAGGCGAAGAAAGGACTTGATCTTTGTACAACTACATAGGGTTCGAGTTATTGCTGAAGAATAATTTTTAATTCCAAAGAATTCTTTTTGTTTCACCCCTCTGAAATTCCCCAGGCCTCTGCCCACACCCCCAGTATGGATTTGGGAGGCAGACAAGCAGGGGTTTTTTAAAAGCAGTCACAGAGCTGAGTGCTGGCAGAGGGGCTGTGGTTGGTTGTTCCACTGCCCCCCAGGAGAGGAAGATGCTTTTCCTTTGCTTCACAATCCAGGGGAATCCAGCAAAGGGAAGCTGAGAAAAGGTTTTCCCAGACAGAAAATGCTCAGCCAGTCTGGAAAACAAAAGGCTGAGGATGTTTTGTTGCTCCTGTTTGCACACTGCCCACAGTGTCCCAAGCCTGTGCACACATGCACAAAGGCTATGCTGCATTCCTAAAAGTCTGTGGCAAAGCAGGATGTAAAGAGACAAAGGGCTGTGTTTCCTCTTTCATGCCAACCTGTGTCAGTGTGAGGGCTTTGATTTCGTCGCCTCCCTGGACACTGGGGTTTATTTCAGAGATGTGACTGTGTTTCCACCGATGAATGGAAGGAACTGCTCATTCTCTGAGTTTTCTTGGAGCACAGGCTGAGCGAACTCACAGAGGGTTTTGGGCAAATTGAAGAGGGAGCTACAGGTGAAAGAAGAAATAAAAAAAATAAAAATAAAAATTGTTTCTACTGGAGCATCTGGAATAAACCCAAGCTCAACAGAGGGATATCATTTCTGGGAACCAGACTGGTTTATATTTGATTTCCTATCATTCATCTTCCCTGTTGCTGTACCTCCACCCATGTGTTTCTGCCGCTCCCTGAGCCAACAGAATGAATAAAAATCCCAGGTTGAGCCTTTATTAGCGTGTGTAATGCAAGTCAAGCTGCTTTGAACATCCTCTTGTTGGGTATTAATGCAGCATGCCATTTGTTACACGAGTATTTTGCTGTGGCAGACAGAAAGTGACATTTATGGGTCTATCATGAGAATGAATTTCACCATCCATTAAAATGATGTACAGGTAAACACTCCATTCATTTTAAATCCACGAGCTTTGGTTCTTTCTCTGCTTTGCTGGATGGGTCCATCAATACAGCTACTATTAGCCAAACTATTTGCTGGGAAGTGAGAACGACTGAAAAATGTTACAGGCCTCTAATTAAAGGGTTTGTAGCTCGAAGGGAGAGCACAGGAATTAAAGTTATTAGTGAGCTCTCCACTGAGAGGTCTGTGATGCATCTCTGGAGCTGGAAAGACACTGTCCCATTCCATCATGAGGAGACACTGCTCATGGCTCAACCATCTACTGCAACCAACCCAGGAGCAGGAGATTTACAAAATATACATTGACAATTCAAAGTAAAGGAAAAAAAAAAGATCAATGCCTGGAAAATCTATAAATCTGACAGAACCAGGGATTTATAAACCACCCTGTGGGGTTGCAGCCACTGAAGGAAGACAAGAGTGTGTGAGGTGTTGGCACTTCAGAGTTGTCACGTTGTAGGGCAGGTTGGTGTTAATCCGTCACCGTGTCCCACCCAGGAGGTGGCCACAGCAGAAGGAGAAGCTCCTAACACAATGTATTACCCTGTTTTCAAGGCCTGTGCTCCAGAGGTTGTACAGGGTATAGGTTTCCTAGAGAACTGCTATGAGAAATGAGGCAGGTAGAGAGCAACCATGCTCTAAATGTGAGCCACGTCCCCTGGAAAATGAAGTACTGTTGTTTATCCACTGTAATTGTAGAAATTAAGGTAATAACAATTACAATTAAGTGACTCATATGTACTACTGTGCAATTAATTTAGGCTTAGAGGCAATGTTATTGTGTATTAAATAAAAGGCAAATGATGATATATCAGGTTGTCTGTGGCATTCAGGCGGTCACATTGCTCATCTGGACCCAGCAGCAGATCCGTCTGCAGGGCCACCAGGTGCCCCAGGGACCTGTGCTTGGGGATGATGCCACATTAAATCTGTCTCTGATGACCTTTGGTGCTTTTCCCCAAGTCAGGTGGTTCATCTGGCTTTGCTCAGGTTTGTTTGCCACTCCTGCTCTTCTTCAGCTTTAAGAGTCTCAGGCAAACTGTTGGTGCTCTCCTGGGCTCCCCATGGAGGAGTCACATCTGGAGGCTCTTTGTTTGGTTTATGACATGGTATTAATTAGTCAGACTCCTTAGGGTTGAATTATCTCCCAAAGTGCTCCAGCAGGAGCTGTGTCATTAATTCAGCCCCACAGGGAGCCAGGAGTAAGGTCACAGTGATGCCAAGGCTGCCCCTCTCCCCAGAGACAGGGGGAAAATGGTGCAAAACCTGCCAAAGAAGAGCCAGTTCTCTCAGCTCTTGACTGATACTGAAACATCACAGGAGTTCTGCTCTTCAGATAAAGTACCAGAGTTCCACACCTACTTGTTGCATTTTATGGGAAGCTTTTCTTGGAGGGAAGCCACAAAGAGATTTTGTGAATATTTTTAATATTCTGGATCTGCTTTTAACTATTAACTTGCTGCCACTGACCATCAAAACATGGTTGTTCACAGCAAAATGCTTGTCCAGCCCCACAAATCAAAGGGGAATGAAATGTTCCTGTGTCTCCTTTTTAATTCTAATGCCTGCATTTCCACAGTATAAATATTTCTACCTTGAGTCTCTGATTTATTGCCTGCAGTCTCCTACTCACCCACTAAAAAGCAGAGAATTCAGAAGTTATGGCAGGGAAACTTTAAAGAAAGAAATATCCTTCTTTTCGTGATAGTATTCTTAAAAATAAATGAAAAAAGAGTATAGAAAAAAAATCAATGCCAAAAAAATTATTTCTAAGCAGGATGTGTTATAAACTACTCCTGGAGGCATCAGCAGGTCTAGTATTCCCATAAATATGTTTTCCATAATCAGTCAGTATTTAATTAACACCCAGAAACTGCCTGACAGAATCTAAATGGAATCTTTAAGACACTTAATTTAGAAAGTGTGGCTGAAATGTATTGGAAATGGTTCTCCTGGCCAGTTGTTTCTCTCCCACAGATGCAAAAGCTTTATCTCCTGGGCAGCTTGTCTGTATGAGTTTGGGAAACCTGAAAGGCTACAATTCACATTCAAAGTGGATCTATTTAATTCATCCTCCTCTTTCTTTCAATTACAGCCCCTTCCCTGAGGAAAGGAAACTGAAGAGAACCTGTTAGAAACAAGGAATCAGAAAGCAATAGTGTATTTCCCCCCAAATGCTTTAGGAATAATGACTAAAACAGCTCTTGTTCTATCAGGCAAATGAATTATTTGCAGAGTAATCCTCGCTCTCTTTGCTAATTCCTGTTCATATTCATTTTGACATCTATGTCTTCAACTGCCTCTGTATCAGCCAGGCTTTTTCTTTGATCTCTTTAGTAGCAGTGGGTCTTTGGGAAGGTATTTTTATTAAAAAACATGCCCTGCAAAATGTCCCATTGGAAAGTCACTCCTGGTGTGGCAATCACTGCCTCGGTGTGCTGAGGGGGGGTTAAAGCATGACCCTTCTCTGCAGCCCAGGAGAGATTTGCTAGAATTTTCAGTGGAAGAAAGAGAAGGCTCCAATTTGTCAGCCAAATCCCTCTAAAAATCCACCCTGCCAAAGGTACTTGCTCTCACAGTGGGTAAAACCAAAAGAAGGGCAAGTTTGACTCTCCCCAACCCAATCCCAGAGCCTCCAGAGGTGGGGATTTCAAACATCTTCCATTCTCTGCTGCCATATTTTTCCTTTCTCAGGCCACAAAGGGTTTTCCCTGTTTTTTTCTCTCCCCCATTAATTTGTACAGGCATATCCATGTGATTTGTCATCCTCACACAGGTACAAATGACCTGGAAAAGTCTTGCATTTCTTCCTGGGCTCTCACCATCTCCTACAGGTTTAGACCCAAGTGGGGCACTTCAGCCAACCCAGACCCTTCTCCAGGATTTGGTGATTCCAAGTGCTGTGGAAAACCCCTCATTTCAGCTGGGGAGGGATGGGAGGAGGGATTAGATGTGGCAGGAATTCTGAACACTGAGGAACAGTGTATGAACAGCCCTGTTGTAGTGTGGAGGTCCTGCAGGAGGCTCAGCACAGGGCACAGAAATGCCAGCTGACCTGGATGCAGCACAGTCCTTAAATAGAAGGATTTGTCAACTGGAGCAGACCAAGTGCCACATTATTGGCTCATTATTTTAGCTCCACATTAGCAGAAATTCTTGTCCCTATTAAAAAAAAAAAGAGCATTTGAAATTCTGGGGCTTTTTCCTACTGAAAGTTTGGCTGATTTCCCATCTCCTTTTCAATTTCCAGCAGGCTCAACCTGTGTATTAAAGTTCCTCTGCAGCTCCAAGGCAGACGAGGTACCAAGATCATGGAAGACACAACTCCAGAACACATTTGACTCTTTGGTGAGGGTCCAGAGAAGCTCCTGGAGGTGCTGGCTGTTCCAACCCCGTGGCAGTGTGGAGGATATTGTCCCCACAGCGAGTGCCTGTCCCAGTCCCTGCCCAGATGTCACCCCTGAGCAAAGCAGGCAGGGCACAGCTGCAGCTGGTGGCTGTTTCCAGGCAGCTGTGCTCAGCCCATTGTTCCCACTGCACACAAGGCATGTTTGCAAATGTGTTTGAATTTCCCCAGCCACAGTGGCTCTGGCCATGCTAGGATGGCAGCTGATTGCAATGGACACAAGATAATTTACACATTATAAAGCTCGCTCGACAATGAAGAATGATTGTTTTTTAGCCTGGGAAGGAAGGGTTTGAGAAACAGCCATTTCTCTTTTTTTTTTGTGAGGCAGAGGCTTTCAATGCCATTCACAAAATGGCTACAAATAAGAAGAAGGCAGCATCAGCTGAAAGAAAATTATCCTGGGGAAACTCAAAGTGGCCATGTGTGCTTTTCCACTATTTTTTTTGGCAGCAGGATATGAGACACGCTGCTCAGAGCATCTCCCTGCCCCTGGAAGCAAAGTCAAGGCTAATCTCAGCCCGTGGGCTCAGCTTGTCTGCAGATCTTGTTCACATACTTGGCAAAGCCCAACAGAACATGGGCTAAATGTCCAACCCAAGCTGTTTACCACACTGCTCCGAGCTCAGAGCATCTCCCTGCCCCTGGAAGCAAAGTCAAACCTAATCTCAGCCTGTGGGCTCTTTGTCTACAGAGCTTGTCCCCAAACTTAGCAAAGCACGACATAAACCAGGCCAAATGTCCAAACCAAACTGTTAACAAGAAATCTTTCCTAGTCAGGGAGAGAAGGGGAAAGTTCTGGCACAGCAGCAGCCAGGCCAAGGTCCAGAGGTGATGTGGCAGTTCTGAATACTGGGCATTTCTTTTTAATTTTGGAGGTAGGACTTCTACTCCCTCCAGTCCACTTCCCCAGCAGTCTCGAATCACCTGAACAGGTATGAGCACAGCAGAAACCATACCCACCCTGTGGTCTGACTGTTTAAAAAAAACCCAAAAAACATTTACAGGCATTGAAAGAACCCAGAAAAACAGCTCAGAAAGTGTCTCGAGAGAGATTCTGCCAGACAAGGCTCAGAACAGTCCTCTGGGATGGAAACGTGGTGTGTGCCAGGCCATGAGAGGTCAGTGTGTTCCTGCCTCACTCAGGGCTGAAGGTGCCCAACATCTGCCAGGGCTGGGGCCAAACACCCTGTTTAAAAGACAAACCCCAAAGCTGTAGCCCCAGAGGTGCCAAGATCACACTTTGTAGGAGAGAAAATGCAACCTCACCACTCATTAATTCCGTTCTGCAGAGCATTCCAAGACTCTTACATAAAAAGTTCCAAATAAAGCCGAAGCATTGTTAACAAAATGTTCAGTCTTTTCACAAATTAATTAATTTGTGATATTTCCTTAATGACAAGTATTATCTAATGAAACAAACACAGCAGATCAAACAGACGTATCCTATTCACCAGCTAATCCAGCGAGAGGGCGTGATAGGAAAATGTCTTTGGGGTTTAGCAGGGGAATAGCAAACAAACAGGCAATCACATATGTTTCCTTTCATTTAATATCTGGTATCTGTGTGTGAATAAACATTTCATATCACACCTTTTGATGGCTGCCACAACAATATTTCAAAGAGATAGCTCCTTCTTCACGGGAAAGTGGAAGATGCTCTTCTGTGAGAAGAGAGAGATGAAAGACAGCTTTGCAATGTAGTTCCAGCACAGCCCCAGACCTTTTGAACCGTTAGGATTTATATGTCATTAAATAATTAACTCAATGATGCATGAGAGAAAGTAATGTGACTCCCTGTAAAAGACCTCAATTAATTGCTTTCATTGCAGCAGACACCGGGTCTTCATGATGAGATATAAGCGAGGTGAACTTTGTTGCAGAGATTGCCTTTTAAATGCAGTCATAAAAAGAGTGAAAAATGACTCGGTCAGATAACACTTTTGTTTGCTGGGGTGTTTTTTTGTGTTGCAGTGTCTTTGCCTTAAATTAACTGACATAATCAGATGCCAAGCTCGGAGCCTTGCCCTTGCGCGACACTTTGTACTCTTCTCTCTCTCTCTTCATGAATTCCAGGGACAGTAAAAGGCATAGCAAGGCATGTCTGAACTATGGATTTTTAATTAATTTATCTGCTGCCTTTTATCTTTCAGTATTCACAAGCTGGTATAAGCAATTTGGTTTAAACTGCCTGCCGCATTCTGCCACCTCTCCTGGGATTATCCTGCAGTCTAATAGGATATAATTCCTGATTGTGTCAACCTCTCTGTGCTTTATTTAATCCCCATAGTTTTATTCAGACCTTTTTTGCACTACCCTTAAGACCCTTCCTATGCTGTACCCCCATCTTTTCACAGGCTGGTCCTGCAGAGACTGGAAGGAGGAACTGGAAGGCTCAGATCTTGGATTCAATCCCCTGGGCATCCCACTACACTAAATTAAATTGTTGGAGGAGCAATGGGAGTAGAAACAGAGAACAGTCCTCACCCTACACTCTGACCTGAGCTCTGACAAACCTCAGGGCAGCTCCAAGGTCAGGATTCCAGCTAAAATTAGAGGAAGGCTCTGTCTTGTTCTTCCAGCCTGTTGCAGGTTCAATGAGTGGGACAAGAAGTGCTAATGGCAAAAAGGCAGCAGTGGAATATGCACTAGTTTAGGATTATGGTGAGAAGTCTTCAGCTGGAAGGAAGCATTCCTAATCCCAGCTTTACCATGGGTGGAAATGAAGTCACTTAACAGGATGGCTTTCCAGCCCAGTTTGTGTGCCAGTGCCTCAGCTCATGGTGAGATAACCTGCACTTCACCCCAGGGGAAGATTAGGATTATACGAGCCAGATGGGGCTCTTTTAGACAGGTTGATGCTTCATTATTTAAGAGGTTACAAAAAAAAAAAAAAAAGAAAAAAAAAAAAGAAGAAGAAGAAAGAATGAAAAGGACTGATCTGGTGCCATCTGCTCAGGATGAGGTGAGAAGAATTCTGCCAGCATCTTCTGTTCACCCCTATCCACTGGGCTCACGGATCCATGCTCACTTAATTGCACAGTGTCACATCGCTGCTGCTGCCTTGGAAGGGGCAGCCAGAGGCAGGAGAGTGGCTGCAGAGCAGTGCTCTGCTCTCCTCAGCAGATGGCCCTGCCTTGGCCAGCAGCAGCCCCGTGGTGGTGATGCTGAATGGATGCTCCATGCCCTGTCCCCAGCAGCTCCTGCTGAGAGGATGAGGCTTTGCAGGAGCATCACAACCTCAAAACAAACAGCTTCCCACAGCAGGTCACTGCAGGTCTGAGCTGCTTCTGCTGGGGATGGTGCAGCTGGAAGAAGGGCAGAGGAAAGCTGATCCCATGAGACTTTTGTACAGGCAGAAGGAGACACCAGTGACAGCTTTCTGCTCCCACACTGGAGGTGGCTGCAGGACAGAGTCAGGAGGAGGAGACACACGGCTCAGGTGACAATGACAATTTCAGAGCTGGATGTCCCTGTGGCACAGCATTCACCTGAGCTGGGGGGATGTAAATGGCAGCATGAGAAGACAAATGTGGTTTGTTCTCCAGAGCTCAGTTTTTAGCTGCTCCCAACTCCACAAAAGGAGGCAGATCCCGACCTTCTAGGAGATGTGGATGGCCAAGCAGAGGTTATTCTCACCCTGGCTCTGACAGCAGGACTATCAGGTCAGGAGTAAAAAAGTTATCCTGTGACTACCAGACAGTCCTTGCTCACTTCCCACAGTTTCTCTGCTTCTGCATTAAAGCCACTTGCAAAGGCAAAAATCACCTTGATCATGACAGTGGAAGAAAAGGGTGCAGCTAATGGGCTCTTAATTGGGTGGGATTGACAGGCAGTTGAGCTTCTCCCTGCTCCAGGCTTTGGAAACCAAAAGGAATGGACTTTCCATGCAACCAGTGACATGAGTGGTCTTCACATGGGCTGCCTGGAATGAGCTTCATTAATGTTTTCCTCGGTATAATCCATCATCCCTTCAACAATGCATTTCTGACAGTTAATTAGACTCCACAGAGTGGAATAAGTAGTGTCGTGTTTGGAATTATAATCCACTCCTGAAAACCAGATCATATGAGGCATATCAGCAGCCCAAGCTCTTGGACATCTTAAGCAGTTTTTATTCCAAAAGCTTGGTAAACTGTGCTTAGGAAATCCTGCAGCACATTTTCAATGGCTTCATTACAGAGAGGAGCCAGGAAGCTCAGGCCACCTGTTCATTAGCAAACACTCAAATTAATAAATAAATACAGAAATAAATCCAGCCCTTCTGCACGGAGATGAACCCCAAGTGTCAGTACCAACCCTGGGTGACACTCAGGACATGAGAGATGAAATCCTTGTCCAGGTGAGGTCTGTGGCAAAGTTCTTGCTGGTTTCAGTGGGGTTGGACTGGACATGAGAAGTCAATGACACAGACTATACCACAGGATGGAAAATGCTGCAGGAGTGACCTGCTTTATCTGGCTGACCTGCTATTTACTGGGGATGCACAACAAAACCAGGAATTTGGGAGTGGCTTCTAAGCACAGCTGTGATTAAAATGATCACACTGAGCAACATTAATAATATCATGATTGGAGCCATAATACTAGTGATAATATTAATGATATTCATAATATCAGTGATATAATTATTAGTGGCAGTATTAGTGGCTTGGCTAGGCTCGACTAAGCCAGGAGAGCTCCTGTGGATGCACAGCAAGGCAAGTAACATTAAAGAGGAGGACAGAACTGGCTCTGTGATGAATAGCCCGAGGCAGGAGAGATGTTCTTCCAGCAGTGTTTGTCTGCAAGTGCTCAGGTGTCCACTTGCTTCAGACATGCAACAGTGCTGCTACCTTGAGGCCCCCGAGCACCAGCACACTGGGTTTACAGCTGGCAGCCACACCGAGTGACAGGGACAGCATCAAGTCTAACCCAGACCCAGACCACTGCTTCCCACAGCTGGCATCATTTCCCTCTGTCTTCCCCTTCCTAATTGGTTTTTAATTTACTGCTTATCTGGGCAGCATTTGAAAGATGTCCCAGACCTCTCTGGATGCAAATATTCCATTGAACGTGGCCATGAATCTTCTGTTTGGAAGGCTCCTGCAGCCAGCTGGAAGTATCCTCATCTTCAGATGTTCAAAGCAGAGCCAGTGCCTTCACCTTCTTCCCCAGGCTGTCCCTGCCCACGTTTCCCTCGTGCTGAATGGAACACAGGAGCGAGGGAGCTGCCCCAGGGCCACAGAGCCAGGGATGCTGCTCAGCATCCTGCTCTTCAGCAGCCCACAGGCGTGGCTCTGCCTTGGAGCTCAGTGGAACAGTTCTGAGACTCTGGGCAAGCCACTCAGGAGGACCAGGACAACCAGGCACTCCAAGACCAGCTGTGTGAAGATCACATGAGCAATCCCCATGTCTGTTTGTGGGCCAAGCCTAACATGATTTTAAAGTACGGTGGTGTTCTTCTTCAGAGCTCTCTGTTCCCCGAGGCAGCGATGCTCCACCTGTGAATGCAGCCCATACATCACAGGGAGACAATTTTCTGGGCAAAAAGCCTGTTTGTGATGTCCCTCTTTCTAAATGGTCCCTCAGGTGTCAGAGTAAATGAACTGTCATGGTGAACCACGATCTTCCCTCCTGCTGCATAACGAGCCTGTTTGTTTAGAGGAGCAAATAGCAGCAGCCACCTCCAGCAGCAAAGTGCTCCTTGAATCCAAACAGGGAGCAGGATGAAGGCTTTCCCACTGCCCTGGGAGAGTTTAGCTCATCTGTGCACACAGAGGGAGGCTGGCACTGCTGGGATACATCAAATCTTCTCTGTGTGCACGGGTCATGAGTATTGCTCATGCAGCTCTGGAGAGCTTTGGTGGACATTCCTCTCCCACCGCTAAAAGAGGATGCGAGAGCTGACCAGCCACATCCCACTGAGCCATTCACTGAGGAGCTGTGGAGCGTTGGCAGAGGGCAAAAAAACCCCACAGCTCGTTAAAGGAAAACCAACAAAGCCAAAAAAAAGGGCACATTTTAAATATTGTAATTTGTTTGCTGCAACAGATTCAGTGGGTAATTTCCATGGCTCCTTAATCTGAATGGTTATCAGCGTGATGGCACGACAAACCTGGTTCTGCTTCTATACACATCTTATTTTTTATGCATTAAAAACATATTACAAAACCTTTTTGTCATAACAACATGGGGCTCAGAAGCTGACACCGAGTGCCTGCATAAACTGAGCTGTTCTGTAACCTTAAAATGAGGCTGCACCTTGAACTTTGAATCAGATTTTTTTTTTCCCATCTTATTCTATTCAACTTCTAGACATTTTTATAGCAGTGCAAGCTGTGGTGCAAGTGGTGGAGGAACAAAGTGAGCAGAATTGGAGCAGAAGATTAAATACACAGCTCCCAATGCTCCTGATGGTTATTCATTGATTATTTGGGGGCATGAATTGTATTGATTATGGTAATGAGAAAGCTCAGGGACCAGTGACAAGCCTGGTGACAGACTTCCCAGGCCAGCCTGTGTGGGTCTGAATGGCATTTGCAAAGCATTGCTGGAATTCACCCAGTTCTGAACTGCTGCAGTTTCCAGCCCTGAATATCCCAGGACATCTGGAGCACTAATGAAGGTGCTTAATCAGAGCTGTGCATTTCACACATGGAAAAACCAAGGCAGAGCAAAACATGCCCTGTCCAAGAAGTGACACTAAGGGGGTCTCTGCCAGAGCCAAAGCTGAACCCAGATTTTACAAGAGATCTTACAAACTGAAGCCCAGATTTCCCAGCTCCCTGGCCAAGGCCTGTTGCACTCAGAGCATCTTCCATCAGTACTGAAATGCCTCCAATCACATCGTTTTCCTGCTGGGGGAAACCAATTTTCCAGTGTAACCTTTGTCAACAGCGGATTGATGAAGGGCTGATATTGGAAAAGATATGAACTCCTTTTTGCCAATCTCTGTTGTGACTCCTGGGAAAATAAGTCAGCAATTTTTCATAGGGATGCTCTGAGGACAGGTCCATGAAGGATTATCAGATGCTCAGATGCAACCCTATAAGACAACAAATGAAAGCCAAAGCATAACTAGAATTCCACAGCAGATATTCCCAGCATTGGATTTCTTGGGTGTTTTTCTCCTGCAACCAAAGATACCTGATATTTCTCTTGAACTCCCAGCTCTTACACTCATGTCAGTAAGTGTGAATTCAGCTTTCAACTCCTAACCACCAACACACCAGCAAGGAAGAGGTTTAGCATCTGCTATGATATTTAAAGCATTTGATATTTAATGCCTACGATATTTAAAGAAGAAAGACCTGTAGCTTTGTCTTGAGGATGCTGGTAAATACTTTGTGCCTGTTTTACTTACCAGAAGGTTACACAACATTAGTGCAGAATGGAAATGTCACGCCAGGCAGAGAGACAACTGTGGCTTCTGCACAAATCTTTCCACGCTATAAATATAGATCTTCCCCCATAATTGCAACACAATCTCGATCTGCCCGTGGTGATAAAGGAGGAAAAAAGAAAAAAAAAAAGCTGTTTAATTTAATTAGGGTCCATTTGAAAACCTAGTAGCATGAAATAATTTGATATACAGAAATAACCCTCACCAGCTACAGGACACCATTTCATTGTGTCTTATCTTGGGATAACAGTAACTGTTCCATTTCAAACCTTAAACTGTATAAACAGTGTGACTGGAGATAGCCCCAAGAACATTTAAAATTACATCAGAATATTACCACTTATTCAGCCCCCTCTTCTCTCCCAGGCAAAGATGCTAAAAATGCTGCTGGAGTAACATTCACCCTTGAGGAAATTCATGGCTAATTCCTGTCCATCCCCTCCACAGCAGTTTTTGTCCCTCCCAATGGAAGCAGCTCCCACTAAAAGCTCCTTTTCTTGTGGAAAGGGCCATTCCTGGCATAAGGGGCAATGCTATATGAAGAATACCCTAAAATTATTTAATAATAACATTATTAATGTGTATTAAAACCCGTTTTATTCATTCTACAGCAGGCAAAAAAAAATATGTAAGGTAAAATGAAGAGTTTATGGGCAAACTGGTTAAAAAAATATAGTGTTTGGGGGGGGCTACAAAAAACTTGAGGGGAAAATACCCCCCCAACCCTCTGTTTCTGTTGAATATTTTTTAAATTTGTTTTCTTACTGCTTTGATTGTTTTGGTCTAATTAGAAATAAAATAGAAAAAATAAACCACGAAATAGAACAGAACCTTTCTGTGAAGGTAAGAGGGAACCAGGTGATTATCGAGGTGATGTCTTGTATATCACAATTGTTACTTTTACCATGATATACATGACATTTATCTCTACTAAGCCCAGTAATTTCAGCTAAGTTAAGGCTTTTCCATCCCCTAGGGCTGAACTGTGGTTTGCCACAAGAAAGAGGTATTTTAATTTGACTTTAGTAGTGTAAATTTAGGCAACCTTCTCCCACCATTCTTACCTTCCAAAAGGAGCAAAACCTGCTTCTGAGTGATAGAATTAAAGGTATAGGAGCATGAATATGTGAGAGACTATTTATATATGTGCAATATAATAATCAATATAGCTAAAGCTATGGGAACCTTTTCAATTATAAGGCAGGTTACACCTTGTGTGTGCATTTCTATATATGAGCATTTGCATGCACAAGATACAGAACTTAAACATATAAAACTGCCTCTGTGTGTGAGGAAAAGACAAAGGAAAAGGGGCATTAAATCTATAAAAAATACCTTGTGGATAAGAGAGGGTTGGAGAGATTCAGAGGTAAAAAAACAGCCCCTTTCCCCTGTGTGTCATAGGAGAGTGCTGGAAATTAGCAGGCTCTGGGACAAGGGAATTGTCCCTCCTCCTTGCTTTCTGCTCCCATAATTTTTACTGTGTGGATCATCTGTCCTTCTAGATATGCTCTGAACAAGCACAGGGACCTCCCTTTGCCAGACTGTCCCCGTGGATCAGCCAACAGTGAATCAAGAGGGGGCACAAAGAAGGCTGAACTGAACATCTGGACCCAGGCAGAACAAAAGCCTTCAAATGCTGTTTAGGCAACCCTGAGCCATCTCCTGCCACTGCCTGCCAAGGGGGATGGCAGCGAGCAAGGCAGAGCTTCAGACAGCTACTCAGACATTATTATTAATTATTAGTGTTTACACTGTCATTAGCATCCGGCAGCCTTGGCCAGGGAACAGATGCCACTGTGCCATCTCCTGCCACAGGTCTCTTATACCAGGCAAGGCTCTGAAATGCTACATTGGATCCACTGGCTTGTTGGATGTGGTGATTCCTGTTTTAAATATATATATATATATATGTATGTATAACGAAGCTATCAGAGTCATACAGTAGTTTCCCATGGGGAAGAAAAAGCAAAAAAGAAAAACAAACCCAAACAATCACCCAGAAATTGTATTAATATCTGCAGACCACGCTGGGGGTGGTGGGGCAAGGACAGTTCTTTTTCTGACTTTGGTTTTCAGTTGTTCAAACCCTCTCCTGAGGAGAATGCCTTGGAAGAAGGTTCACATCAGGACCCAGATGAGGATGCAGCCCAGAGCACACTGGTGCTATTTATTATTTCTATTTTGGAAGAGCCCAGAGGTTTTAATCAGCATCAACACAAGCAAATCCTGACCTGGGGAGCACAAATGCCACGCAGCAGTGATGGGCACAGCTGGCACCAGATGGGGGGAAGTGGCAGGTGAACAAGGGCTGAAGGTGGACACCATGAAGGCCTCTCCCACCTCTCCCCTCTCCTTCCCCAGGGGTCTCAGCCAGCAGGTGCCACCCCAAAGCCTCCACACACAGTGTGCCAAGGGGACTTATCCCACCACCCTGCCTCCTGTCAGGCTGCATCTACATAAACCTGCATTTGTCTGTGGCCAGAGCCCAGTTTTCTCTCTTTATTTATCTACCTGTCGACTCATTTTACAATCTCTCTCTGGACAGCCACAGAGCAGGAGACAGAACCAGATGCTGTGGCATGCACTGAATGCCAACGAGCCTGGTGGGGTGTGCAAGTGGCCTCACGCAGAGGAGAGGTCCTTTTGTAAACATGCCTTGTGATCAAAGGGCTGATGCTTGCTGATATTTTCAACATTAATAATCTCCCAGCTGCCTCACTCTATTCTCTGGCTCCCTATTTACCTATCCGTCATGGTACACAGAGAGGCAGAGCTTAAAACAATCAGCTGGCTGAAGGAAAGGGAGGTTGGTTGAAACAGGAATTCACCTGAAGAATAAACCATATTGACATTGCACAGGAAGGCATAAATATGTATAAAATCCTTGTATTGTCATATACTGTGCCTGACTGAGAGTCATCTAAAGATATGTGCACACATGCATGCAAAAATAATGTATAATCACATCCACACTCCCTCAAAACACTTGTGCTGCTGTCTGTGCCACACCTCCTTTCCTACCCACTCTGCAGAGGTATATGGAATCAGATAATCAAAACATGAGTGTTTCATCAATACAACAGAAAAATTACTGCCAAAAATAAATGCCCATGCAAGGTACTCCCTGGAGGAGATGCGTAGTTGGCTATTTTTGGGCTGGTTTATATGTCTGTGAAAGAGGAGCAAGAAGGAAGCCAAGAGAGAAGCTAAACAGAATAGCTCCAGTAGCACAGCTCTGAAGGACAGCAAAGGGAGAACATTTGGGCCAAGTGCTGGCTGAGACAGACCTGAAGATGCAAGGAGAGGAGATATTTGCTGCTGTTTGACTCCTGCTGTGCTCCATGGTGCAGGACATGGTACATCCTTTGCCAGTCAACAGCCTCTGATTCCATTGCCAGTCTCCTCTTAATAGATGTCCTCCTGCTCAAGGAGAAAGCTTTCATAAAAGCTCATTATAAACTCTGCATACACCAGGAAAATGTCATCTGTCACTGAAATACAGCCAGCACTGGCATGGCAGGCAGCAGACCTTGGAGCAGCACACTGCCAGCCAGGCAGGCAGGCAGAGGCTGGAAAACACACCACATCTGCCTGGAACTGCAGGCTTGGTGTGAAAGGAGTGGAAGGAATCCAGGCAGAGCATGGCAAGCACACTGAGGTGGGCCTTGTCTCAGCAGAGACTCCACTGGGACCTTTGCTGGATGCAGCCAAGCTGGTTCTCCAATTCCCAGAGAGGAAGATGCTGCCAGCACCTGCTTGTGCTGTGAATTAGGGTGTCCTTCCACTCAGGCCTTGCCTGCTGAGCCCCTGGGTGTTCTCCCTGCACATGGCCATGCTTAGCCTGTCCCAGCTGCCACTTTAGAGAGCTGCATGACTGGGAGGTGCTGAGACAATCTGTATTTCTACTCCAGCAGCCACTCGAGCTAAAGCTGCAGCAAGGCTCCCCAAAGCACAGGGGAGTCAAAGCTATGGGAAACCAGGTCCATTTTTAATCCATTAGAGCCTGACAATGCCACAAAAATAGGACTAATACCGAGTTGCCAGCAAGAGTGAAAATGGATCGCTGCAAATATTTTGCTTTCCTTCTTCGTGGTACTTAAGGGCTTTCTGAACTCAAAGGTCAGAGAGAAACTGCTGAGAGGAATCACAATCAGAGAAAATACTTCCAAAGGGGGAGAATCTTCCTGCAGGAAACACATGCCCAGACTGACAAGAAATCCTGCCCATGGCTTTGTATCCCAGGGCTGTGCTCTGTGCTGGCTGGAAACATGCAGTCTTTTTCCACATCCCATTTCAGGAGCTGCATTTCCAGGTGTAACCCACGGAGAATTCCAGGTTATCTGAATGCCTGGTTTATCCCCACATCCCTGAGACATGCAAAGTAGAGTGATGTTATCTCTTGCTAGGATATTGCATTGTCTTGCTGGGATTGCTCTTTAGCAGCCTGCTTCTGTGGGTTAGGATTTCACTCCCTTCCTTCCCTGCACAAAGAGATATCAGCACTCAAATGTAGCAGGTGTCACATCAGGACATCAGGACCAGGATTCTCATTCCTGATATATGAGGAACTGAACATTTCAGAAGGAAAAACCAAATTTCTTCCTCTTGACCTCTTAGTTACAAGAAGACCACAGATAACCAGGCAACATCAGTCCTTCAGCTCTGGAGGCTGCAGAACTGGCAAAGCTCTGGTCAGCGATCCTTGAATTTCTCCCTCTGCTAAACACAAGGCTGGAGAGGAACTCAGAATTATCTTGCCCAAGCAAGAAATGCCTGCAGCTCCCCAGCATCCTGCCCTCTTTGCCACCACACATCCATCAGCAGCCCCTGGTATTCACAGGACATTTTCCCTGCCTTAGCAAAGGCTGCTCATTAAGAATCCCCATTGCACTTAGCAGTGAAAAATCTTCTTCAGGGCTGGCAGGTGGGGAGGGAGAGAGGGGCAGTGTGGACCCCAAACATCTGGCTGCTCTCCATGGAGCCAGGGAAGGAGAAGATGCTGTCAGCAGCACTTATTCTGGGATGTTCAAAGCTGGCTTGGGAATCAGTATACTGGGATGATTTTTTACTGTAGATGGTTTTAGTCCTGTGCAAAGGCCTCTGACTCACAGCCCAGGGTCTGAGACGTGATAAACATGGAGAAAAGGCAGAGCCAGCACCTCCCCAGCCCTCAGAGCTCCCTCTGCAGATGAAAGAGGAGCCAGGCTCTTTTTGCATCACATTTTTCATATATGGAAATATTTCTAGAAATATGTAACTCCCCAGTGACTACCAGTGCACAGAGACGTTCACCAGGAGGAAAAAAAGGCAGCTGCAGCCCTGGGCAAGCTCATCTTTCTCCGTGGCTCCAGACTCCTCCTCACACATCCACCTCACACCAGCAGCTCACAGGGAAGATGTGGGAACCTGTGAATGCATAACATAAGGTAGTGGGGGAAGGAAGGGAGTGAGGAAAGGGTATTGCATTTCTGATGGATACAGGTAGATAATTGCATTTTTTAAAATGCATAATTAGTTGTGGCATTCACTCCTAGATAAAATAGTGACCAAGAAGGTTTTAAAAGGAACTAATATAAATATAAATACAAATACAAAGCTTGGCCTCAGCTACTGTGAAAGACAAAAGAATTCAAGGAAAGATTCCTCTTTCCAGACATTTAGACAGGAGAGAGGGTTTGCTGGACCCTTCCAGTGGGGTTGGATACCACTCCTTCTACTTCTGCTGCTCCTGTGCCCACTCCTTCCCCAGCGCCCTGGCTGGGTGATGCTAATAAGGAGCCCAATTAGCATTCAAGGACCAGTTGTGCCAATTAGGCCCTGGCACACGCTGGGGCTGGGTCCAAGAGCTGCTTCTCTGGCTGCCAAGTGCCTCCTGGTCATGCTGTGGAGCACAGCCACAGTGTCACCTCCCGTCAAGGGGGAGCAGGGAAGGGCTCCCCAGCCAGGGCAGGAGGGCTGGGACACAGCTCTTCCCTCTTTCCTGGGGGCTTCATCCCTGGCAAGGGGTTTGACCCGTGCATGAGGGCACAGCCAAGCTCTGCTGAGGCACCCTGTGCATCTCCACAGAGCCAAAGAGCTGCTGGGAGCTGAGTCCGTGCTGGGCTGTGGCTCCTGGGGCACTGCTGGGGGATGCTGGAGGGGCACAGCCCTGCAGGAAGATCAAATCCCTTGGTGGTTCCAGGAGGTAGAAAGGCAGGATGGTGCCTTGTTTTCTGCCCTGCCAGGCTGATGATGCCTTGTTTTCTGCCCTGCCAGGCTGATGATGCCTTGTTTTCTGCCCTGCCAGGCTGCCCGTGGCAGAGGCATCGATGACTGCTGACAATGAGGTGGGCACTGTGTGCCCAGGACCAGGGCAGAGCTGCCATCCCTGCAGCCAGGTAGAGAGGAAAGTCTTCCTGGCCTGCCAGAGAGTGTTGGCATGAAAGGAGGAGGGACAGAAGATGAGATTTTTATCTCTGAATCAGCTATGAATTGCAGCAGGCACAAATCTTTGGTGATATAGAACAGAATTTATCATTTCCAAAGGAAGGAAAGGGGACCCCATCCTTTCCAAAGGTCAGTGGTAATACCCTTCCTCTCTGTCCTGGCACTCTGTGACCATAGGGATGTGCCAGGGAGTGGAAAAGGAGAAATGCAGAGGCAGGAAAGGATAGTTTTGTGTGTGCCAAGACCAGCAGACCTCTCTGGGTGGAAACAAAGCTGCTCCCTCACTCTTGACTATCAAATGGAGTGATTATCAGACAGAATGGGATGGCACAGAGCAACAGAGAAGGGCTGTGGTGGAGCAGAGGAACAGAATAAACAACAGCTCTATTTCCTTGATATCTCATTTTGATTGCAGGAAACCAATAGGAAAAAATGTGCACTCTGAGCATCAGATTATTTCTCTTTTTGAATCTTCTTTCAGCCAGCAAGCAAACAATTAGGCCTTTGCACTGAACTAGTAGCAGAAAATGATATATTGCTGTCCTGCTTGGGTGAGTAAAATATGTCCTGAAATAGCTGCAGTCTCAGAGCTATGGCTCATAGATATCAAGAATGCTGGTCAGGGTTAAATCCCTCTTTCTTTTCAATTATTTTTTCATAAGTTAAAACCCAAATGACAATAAATCATGCTATAAAAATTAAAATGTCATTTGCTTTTATCAGAACTAAAATTAAGCTATGCACACACTGAAGATATAACAAAAGGGGAGAGGGAAAGAGCCAAAAAAAGGGATGATAATGGATTTTTCGCATATTTTGGTGCAGTTGAGATGAGTCACGAGGTCTGCAACTGGAACTGGGTCACAGGACTTTTTCAGGCTTAATATTCTGTCTAGACAATTAAAAATTAGCCCAAACTGAGATTCCCTAGAAGCTCTTTAGGCCCTGGAAGACAGGCAGATTTGCCTCTCCAACTCCCAGTTCTGTAGGGTTTGGGATACATCACACACAGTTTTTCAGAATCTCGCATTCGGGCCATTGATAAAATTTATTGCAACAATAAAAACTGAATTAAAAGAGGCTGAATTTTTACTCCTTCCTTCCTTCCTCTCTTCCAGTTGAAGTGTGGCTGCTGTCTCTGACCTTTTCACACCATTCCCATCCTGTTTTCAAGCAAGGCTGATTTGTGATCTTGACATCCAAACCACACATCTCCTTCTACACAAGGTTTAGATGAGCCACACCACAAAGACCATGAGCTGGGCTCAGGCCTGGACTAAGCTGCTCTCATCAAACCCAAAGGAATATCTGGGGTTAAACCAGGGCTACAGCACCACAGCAGCAGATTTCCTCTTTGCAGGGCAGATATTGAAGATCCTCTCCAAGGAGCACAAAAGCCCACGATGCCAAGCAATGTTCAGCACCCTTTAGGCTGGTCAGCACTCCAGTTGTTTTATTCACTAATCTTCTCTCCTCCCACGGTCTGAATTCTACAAGAGAAAGAGCCATTTCAACTCTAAAGAGAGCATGAAATGGTATTTACATTTTCACAAGGATTAAGCTGGAATCATGGGGCATCCCGTTGTCTGCAGGAGGTGGAGTATTCACTGAGAGGAAAGAGGGAAAAACAAATGAAATCTGCTTGTTCCAAGGCCCAAAGTGGCCAGAGATGTGGCTGCTCATCACTCCAACAGGAGCTAAAGCATCCAAACAGACCTGAGCTGCTTGAACTCTGCCTGGCTCTGCTCTGTATGGTAATATTGGGAGAAAGAATTATGAAAGCATAATAGGAAAGCAATGAAATATGACCAAAGCCTTGTAATGATGAAATATAATGACTCATAATGAAGCAGAGGCAGGAGGAAAAAAACAAACAACCTTGGTTCTCGTGAAACAAAAATAAGAGACAGGAAGAGCACGAGAAGGAGAGGAGAAAGCAAAGAGCAGCTGGAAATGACTTTTAACTTTTCCACTTAGTGTTTTAAAACCAAAAAGCAATTACTGCCAGGCTGGCATTGCCTTTCTGCACATTAATTTCCTATTATGAATAAAATTAATGAGTTTAACAATCTCCTTGTCCTCGTAAAGTTGTGCTCTTCATTATTGGTGTTAATAATCCACGGGGGACTCTGACTCCAAAGCTCAGCACCATGCCCTGGTTTTTTGAGGTTTAAAAAAGGAAAACAGAGATAAGGTGGGGATGAAGATTTCAAGAAATGGAAAATGAGAATGGGACTTGACCCAGGCTGAAGCACTGCAGAGTGAAGGTCATTCTTTATTGAAGGACTTACGTGATTACATGGCTTTGGGACCCAAGGAGGGGCATAATTCTACTTTTGTCCCAGTGGAAACCAAAGAACCAAGGTCAGAACACCCCAAGTGGTACTTGACAGATTTACAGGGCTCAAAAGGCAGCAATATCTTGCTGCTTCATCTCTGCCTTTCACCTGGAGACAAAGATATCAGGGAGGGGACAAGCTTCACACACATCATTTCAATGGCACACGGGTGGCAGTGGAGGGAACCCTCCAGCCCCAGAGCAGCCTACAAGGCTTGGCACAGTGGCAGATGGTGCCAACTGCTGAGTGGTGCCATGTGGGATCTCTGTCTTGCAAGACAGTTGGAGCTGCTTGATCCTCCAGCCTGAGACCCAGAGCTCTGCAGGCTGAGTGCAGCATCCCATGGCCCAGCACTGGGACTGGGAGAAGCCACAGGGACAGAATGCTGCTTACTGAGCATGCTGTGCCACTGCAGAGCCATGGAATTTCTTCCCTAGGGGCCAGGTGGCTGGAATATGGACATTTCTGCGATGGCAAGTGGTGAACCCTCACCTGTCTGCCTGAATTCACCAGGGAAATCTGGCTCAGGTGGCAGAATTCACAAAACAGGACCTGGCAAACTTGCTGTGAGATTTACCCCCACACCACCCTGCATGTAGCAGGCTGGAATCCCTGCCAGAACACCTTTCCCAAAAGATGGCTCTCCTACAGAGCAGCTGGAGGGGTTTAAGGCATTGTGCCCCTGCTACTGCCCTGCTGTCCCTGCAGCTCAGCAGCCAGATTGCTCCCAGAGAGCATTCCTTGATCCACTTCCCTCCTAATCGGCCAGCTTAGCTCAAATGGCATAAATGATATGTTTGCAGTGCTGTGGCTGAGTGTGATAGAAACAGCTTACAGAGCACTCATGTGAAACATTCCTCCCCCAGACCGTAATCTCTGGGAGAGATACAGGTTCCCAAGGGCTGGAACATTCAAACCTGCAGAGCAAACATGACCACAGGCTCTCCAGAGAATCAGAAACTCGAGGAACAACTCACAGCTGAAAAGTCCTACAGCGCATGGGATTTAACTCGCAGCCCTAGACTTGGGCAGGATGAAGATCTGAACAGTCCAAGCTGGTCTGGCTGTGTGCACAGCCTGGGTTTTCTAAACAGCCTCAGCTAAATTTGTAAGACTTTTAAGCCAGTTTTAATGTTAACAGCGTGGCACTGCCCTTAAATTTGCTGTCCCCAGCACGCAGGTGTTTGCCTCTGTGGAGGGAACAAACACAGCACAGCTCCTTCACGCATCAGGGCACAGAAACACATTTTCTTTACAATCCCTTCTGGGCAGAGGACTCCCTACAGGAAAAGCCAGAGTTCACCAGGCAGTGCCAGGTCGAAGTCACCTACTTTGTCCTCTCTGCACATTAGCATTTAAAACCTACAATAAAAAGGCTGAGAGAGGAACTTGAGTAAAAGCATTTTTGACATCTGTTTGAGATGTTTACATTGCGCTTTCTGCACAGATTTCGGCACCATCGATGCCCTCCAACACTTCTTTTCTTTTAGCCAAATTGTCTGCCTTCCTCAGCTCTGTCATTTCCTAATGGTATGGAAATTTCACAGCCTGTCAGGTGCCAGACTCCCAGCTGGAGAAAAGCAGGTCCCAGTCCTGTGGGAATCCAGACTGGCACTGACTGGTGGTGTTTGGGGGATGGCACGACCTGAGTTTGCTGAGGCTCAACCCAGAGTGAACAGACTGGTCTCTACACCCAGAAATGCCCCCTTCAGGTGGCACCAGCTCCACTCCACTGGTTTCTGCTGGAAATGGGAGTAATTTCTCAGCCTGCAGAGCCCAGAGTGGGAGGTTTGAGGCATGCTGATGGTTCAAGTCTGGAGGGAGCATTTGCAGAGGGTTCTGACTGCCACACTACCTGATCTATTTATGGAAGTGTTTAAAGCTCCCAAAGACTAAATTTCCATTCAGCGTGGCCATCTCTCTGCTGGAAAATGTCTTTCCTGTCACTCTTGGGTAAGCAGAGTGCTCGAGGAGCCATCAAACAGGAGGCAAGGTGAGAGCTGGGTCTCATGCCCAGAAAATCACTATTCAAAACACAGTGACCAGGAATGCACTCCTGTATCCAGGAAAACATTTTGCAGGTAGAAAGGGTTATTTGTCAGCTGCTGCAAAGGGTCATCATGCCAGTGGCTGTAGCTCCTTGGGTTTTTGCTGCTTCTGACTAATAATCCCTCACTGCAGAAAACCAAGAGACAGCAAGTTATTATTGCTCCAAAGGCACCAGGAATAAAGAAGCCACACATCAGCAGTACACTCTTGTTCTTTCCCATTTCCAAAAGTCAAATGTTGCTTTTATTCTTGAAATAGCCATAAACTGCCAACTACTGGGACACAAAGAGCTTTTAGTGCATCCTGGGTGTCAGACAGGATACCAGAAATGGGTTTTTTTTACTACAGAGACACTCAGCACTTAGTCCTGTGCAGCAAAAGCTTGTCCTAAATGTGCTTGTGCCCTGTGATTCTCAACTGAATGCAATGGAAGTAGGAAATCCAATGCAATGTGCGTGTTTGCCTTCCTTAGGTTCAACTCAGAATCCTTAATGATGATAAATTAATACAAGAGATTCTGCTGTGCTCATCAGGGGAGTTTTGAAACATTGCAAACCCAAGCAAAATGCAACTGTATCCCCTAAAAATCCTTTCCCATCCTTGGTAGCTCTTGTTTCACCCAGTCCAAGTCAGAGAAGGAAAATCCTGGACTTCTGAGGAGAACCTGAGTTTGGAAAACAGAGATTTCCATTCCAGTGGAAGTGTTGTAGGAAAAGTGGTGCACAGGTGCTGTTCCTGTGAATGGACCTCGTGCCTTGTCCTGGTTTTATCTTAGGAAATGAGACCTGGTTCTCTTTCACTCTGTAGCTTCTTTCTACTTGAGGGGGCTGAGATTTGGTCTAAGTGCAATTTCCTGCAATTTTAAACCCTATTACCCCCTCAGCATGGTGCTGTATAAATGCAATGCAGGGCCTTTAATTTTCCAGACAAAGGTATTATTTGAGTTCCTTTCATAGCCTAATTATTACTTAGCAAATATCATGTTGTGATGAGTATTTATGGATAATTCTCAGATAATACCTAATTATATGGTTAATACTCATAATGATGGGAAAGCCTCAAATATTCAGAGTCCAGATTTTTTCGACTATCTCAGAACTCCTTATATTTCCAAGCACTTGCAAGGTGAGGATTTCTGGGCTCTTTTACTATTTCTAGCATGTAAAACAGCTTTTGCTACAATATCTCAGACTGCCCAGTGGAATTTGGATTCACAGGTAGGCATGGACAGCTTTGAACTTCTGAGTGACCTGACATGGCTCTAAACCTGATTAACTCACCAGATAGCCTGAGCCTGTGGATAATTTATGTGACTGAACAGGCAGACCTTTCAGGGAATGTGCTCTTAGGGGAAAATGGTCTCTGCTAAATGCAGAAAAACGTTTGACTCAATTGAAATCTCTGATTTTCAAAAACAGATGATGGAACAGGTCATGGAGAAAAGAAAGGGCTGCTGGGGAGAAGTTGTTTCTCTCCATCCTTGTGAATTTGTTACTGCTCTTGCTCTGAGCTCTTCCATGTTCTGCTGTGATCTGCAGCAAGCCCAGGTTGTGGAGTCCCCATCCCTGGAAGTGTTCAAGGACAGGCTGGACAGAGCTTGAAGTGACCTGGTGTAGTGGAAGGTGTCCCTGTCCATGGTAGGGAGGTGGGACTGGATGAGCTTTGAGGTCCTGGACAATGCCAAAGCTTTGGCAGGTGTTTTTGTCACCTCCTGGTGCTGCCTCATACAGATGCCAGGGGGATGCCACCACCCGGCTGGGGCATTGCAGGGAAGGTGGGAGAGCTTGAGAACCTCACCTGGGAAGTGGTTGCAGCACCACCTTTGACTCAGGCAAGTCGCTTTGTATCCCTCAGCCTTGATTTACCCCTGGAAAATGAGTTTAACAGACTCCTTCATGAAGTAGTCTCAATTAATTAGCATTTGTAAAACTGCTCTGAAATTCCCAGATGAAAGCCTGGCCTGGAATGGCAAATTGCTAATGATAATTAATAGTTGTTCATGGTCTCTTTACAGAATTTCAAATTATTTTCTGAGGGGAAGAAAGTAGGGATAGAGGCTCTCCAGACGGAGATCTCCAAAAAACCCCACGACAGCCATACCTTCCCTCCTGCTCCACCTTCTTTCCCAGAATTAATAGGGAGAGCTGACACCTCTTCTGAGCTGAGGAAAGGGAAGGGAATAAAGGCCCCAGGTGCTCCTGCATTCACTACACGTCCTTCCTCTGGCAGGGGATGGAGCTGGGGAAGGGTGGGCAGAGGGAGTGAGGCAGGAGGGGATGAACAGGGGTGTTACATTTCTCTCTCAAATGGATGCAAAGGCAGCCCTAATTAAACAGATGTTCTTAATAATACTCTGACAACTGTCCCTGCTTTAATTTGCTTCACAGTAAAGATTAATATAACAACGCAACACTACTTTACAAGGGGAGAGAAGGGAGCTGAGCTAATAAAAGGCAGTAGCTTACATGGTATATTATTGCTTTTCTTTCTGCTTGTCTAGCGAATATTTACCTCCTCTGGGAGCAGTTTTCATATTTATTTGATCGCTCCTCCAGGCTAAAGCTGACTTTGTGCTACATTGCAGAAGGATTAATGCTGGGGCTAAGAGGTGTTCTGGGTGCAGGGGCAGGATGGGGATCTCCATGGAGACTCTCCAGCCACAGCAAAGGTCCCAGTGGGGCTGGAGCCAGCAGAGATATTAACCACAGGCTGTGGGAGCAGGGATTGAGTTCCAGGCCAATGTAACAGGAAACTCCTGAGGCAGCATCAGGTGAGCCACAGGAGACAGGAGGTTGTTCTTGGGCTGATCCTCGGACCAAAGGAGGGGTTTCTCTGTGCTCAGTGTCACAGCCTGGCAGGACAAGGGCAGAAACAGAGCCCAGGCAAGCAGGACACAGAGAAGAGCATTCCCAGCTCCTGGGAAGGTGTCAGGACGTCTGTGCCTCCACTCTTATCTGTGGTTGGAGTAACCAAATCTCCATCCAACATCACATCTGCACCTTGAGACACAGCGTGACACAGTCCTGGAGCATGCTATTGAACATATACTCCCTAGCTGCTCTTCACTTTGACAATAACTCTGGGTAGGCTTGTTAAATAATAAACCAATCCTTGGCTGAGCAACATTCACATTTGCCCAGGTTGAATTACACAGAGTTTAGCAGCAAGAAGGAAACCAAGCTCTTTCCAGTGGGAGAGCTCTGTCTAGAATCCATAGAGGAGTGGATCTTTTGTTTTTTCAGGTCATTCAAAAAGGGACCTTTCCATAAACAGGGACAGACTACAATCTTCCCTTTTGAAAATGAATTCATGCCTGAACATGATGTTTCATATCTAAAATACAGCATCTTCTGATATTCTGTGTGACTTGCCCTAAGAAGAGAGGGAGAGCACCCCTGGATGAACTGGCATCCAAATCCAGGTGCTCCTCAGCGTGACAGGTCATGATGAGGAGTGTGGTTCCCTACCCTGTGCCTGAACCAAAATAGCCTGCAGAAATGATTTGGCACCTCTGAAATCCTGCCTGTCACTGCTGAGTGTGCTCTTTCATGTCAGCTGCTCCCTCAAGCTGCTTCCCAGCTCCTGGAGCTCTTCCTGGCAGATTTAGGCTGGGCATAGCCTGGGTTTAGCCATGACCCTGGGCTACAGCTCTGCGTCTCCCAAATCTCACACGGGCACAAGTCTCTGTGTGTGTGTGTGTCACAGAGCTTTGCTTCCCGCACTTTGTTACCCACCATTCAATGATTCCTTAAATATTTTAAAGCCCCATTTGTCATGCAATTTGTGAAGCTGTTTACACCACCAAAGCCCTTAGACAGTGAGGGGGAAAGCTGAAGAGAAGAGCAGAAGCTGGCAGCTCGGTGCATTGCCCTTTGTTGGAATTAATGAGGCTTGTTTACTTTCTGGCTTTTTACAGCTCTCTGAAATGTCAGATGCCCCCCCTCCCACCCGACTGCCTTGACCAAATCACATCATCAGCCTCCCCCCACATCCACCCCCTATACCTGGGTGTCTTCATCCCTCTCCTGACCTTTCCCTCCAGCCCCCTTTCCACTGACCTTTGAGTGTCGTCTCAAAACATTTTTCACGCTGGGGACTGCAATTCTCTTGAATGGGCTCATCATGGGGTGTAACACATTATTACACTGTAGCCTTCCTTGAGATGTTATGCTTAATGGAATTAACAGCACAAAAACACCCACCACAACCAAAATGACTGCGTACAGGAGAAAGCCCTTCAGACCTTTGCAGCCAAGAGGTTCCCTTGGTCTCTGCTCTCCAGCAGGGACAAGGCTGTGCATGCCCATTGGAATCACCACGGCTAAATTGATGGATGCTCCAGGCTTGGACTGAGCTGCTCTTGCTCTTGGTAATTTCCCTGCATTCCTCTTGGCTCCCAGTTCATCCAAGAACTGTTCCCAACACTCCCCACCAGGAGCATCTTTGTGCTGCTACTCCAGTTGTCTGCCTTGGCTCAGCTCTGGTGTCCTGGGTACAGTGAGGAAGAAGAGCTTCAAGCAACCATCCCACATGCCCTTGGCACACCTCAGTCCTGCTGACAGAACCAGAGTTAATCCAGCATTGCAGGAACAGCCTGAATTACTGAGTTGCCCCATAAATCAGATGGTTGAGTGGTCTCTGCACACCAACAACACTGGCCATTGCTCGTTATTCTTCTCCTTGCTAGGGCTGCCAAAGAGGGGCTCAAAGGTTAACGAGACAATGTCTGTGCCCTTCCCATTCATAGGTGCTTTAATTTCTGCTCCCAACATCCCTGTGCATGGCTGCAGCCTGGCTGAGTCAGAGCCTGCAGAAACACAGGGGGGCTCAGTCACAGCCTCCCACCCTCAGCACAGCCCAGAGCTCTCAGCCAGCCCTGGGAACAGGTCTCTGCTCTCTACACCTTCCAGCCCTGGCTGCTCACCACACCCTCGATGGGTGGGAGGGTCTGAACCAGCTCCTTGTCCCTTTTTTAGCACCCATTTTGACACCCTTATTCCTGTCTCCCTCCCTGTTTGTCATATTTTTCTCTGTGGGCTGACTCATTAAAGCATCTCCTGCTTGTGTCCTGTCAGAGGTGTGGTGGCCCTCAGTACACACGTGCTCAGCTCCATGGGGATCCCATCCTGCCAGCTTTTCCTTGGGAGAAGCCCTGCAAGGGACCTTCCAAGAAAGATGGAGAGGGACTTTTTACAAGAGCATGCAGTGACAGGACAAGGGGAATGGCTTCCCACTGCCAGAGGGCAGGGCTGGATGGGATATTGGGAAGGAATGTTCCCTGTGAGAGTGGGGACAGGTTGCCCAGAGAAGCTGTGGCTGCCCCATCCTTGGAAGTGTCCAAGGCCAGGTTGCTCCAGCCTGGGCTAGTGGAAGGTGTCCCTGGTCATGGCAGGGAGTGGGGTGGGATGAGTTTTGAGGTCCCTTCCAAGCCAAACCATTCCATGATTCTATGATCACCCCCAGCCTGGGCAGTGCTGTGGAATGAGGTTTCACATTAACAACCTGGGCTAGTACTCCAGCAGAGAAAAGGAAAACACAAACCTGCTCTACAGCCCTCCCTCTCCAGGGCATGGATAAGCCTCATAAGTGACTGGACACCCCTCAAAACACACAGCCAACCCTAAAAACTCACAGCCAACCCTCAAAACACACAGCCAACCCAAAACCACACAGCCATAGTGTTCTAACTCTGCTAAGGGAAAAGGCAGACCTGTCCCTGGCCATGACTGATAATGAACAGTCATGTCTCTAGCTTATTCAAGGGCCTCAAAGAGTTTTATAGGGATAAATAAATCCAATTCTTTTAATCCCAGGCAGATCTCCCTGCACACACACTGCCACACTGGGCTGTTTCTCCTACACTGCCTGTGCTGTCCATACACAAGTCCCTTCCAGCATCTCCAGGTGTGGGATCACAATGTAAAATTCACTCAACATTTTAAAATTATATTGAGTTACTGCAAGGTCTAACAGAGTTCTGCAAAGCACTGGGTCTAACTCAACATTATTCAATTAGTCCATTTTGCTGATTACCATCTGGGTCACTGTTGTCAGGGTTACAGCTGGCTCAGTCCTCACCCACAGATCAGATTTGAAAATACACCTGGGGATATGGGGATATTAAAAAATAACAGACCTTCAGTGTAACATGATTTCAGACATTCCCACAGCTGCTTTGCTGATCCTGGAGTGAAGTTTAGCTCTTTAATTTGGACCATTTAAGTAAAGTAAAAATAAAAACCTGCTTTCATGTGATCTCTGCACTGACAGTGGATGTGTGAAGCCTGGAGAACTCCACCTGTCACAGAGTTCTTACACACTGGTGTTCGCACAAACCTCATGATCTCAAGGGATCTGCCTGTGCAAGAAAGTCTCTGAGAGCTTGTGACACTTTGATTGTGGAAATGTGGAGTGCACACAGAGGAAAGTCACTGTGTTTGTGCTATCCCTGTGTGTAAACCTGCATGAGAGAGAAAAGAAAGTGCAAGTACTTGCATTTGGAATTTCACTCCTTGTGAAGCTGGAACTGTGTGTCTGGCTGCATCCACAAAGCACGTGACCACAACAGCCTGGGTGTTGGAGACATGTAACACACATCATTCTGTTTGTAAGACCCTAAAAATTAATGCAAAGGCAACAAGATGGGACAAGGAAGAGAGTGAAGTGACTCCTGTGGATTTGGGGCCGTGTCACTGCATGCCCAGGTGGCACAGGCAGTGTGTGACTGGGCATTAGTGAAGCAGCAGCTAAAGGAGGTCAGTTTGGGACAAGCCAGTTGCCAAAACAGGCTCCTCAGGAGGCCAGAGCTCCATGTGAGAAGAGCACTGACCTCACTCGTGGTTCAAGCCCAAATAATCCCACGTCACACGAGTGCAAAGGGTTTGCAGCTGAACTCCCATCCCTCTCCAGCCCGTGGTCACAGCACTGAGTGCAGCAGTAGTGGGAGCACTGATTGTTTTGCTTCAGTGACAGAGAGAACTTCCAGACAGGTAATTTGTTTTCTAAAAAGGCTAAATCCTTATTTCTGCAGAGATGCAGCACTGGCCTGAAGTTCCCAAGGTCTGAGCAAAGCCATCAGTCACAGTCAGCTGGGTTTGCACTGCAGGAAAGGCAGCCCATACCTTTCAGAGACGAGCAGGGACACGGGGACAAACTGCTGACCTGGTAGAAAGGCAATTGCTCTAAACAAATGCATAATGGAAAGATGAAAACTGGCCCCTATTTCACTTTCAAGGAGAGAAGCAGCCAGCTATTTCCTGCCCTGGGAGAGAACCTCCTTCACTGTCTGTAGGTGCCTGAGCCAAAAGCCATAACTGGAGATACAGCAGGAATAATAAATGCCAATTAGGTGGCGTTTTCCCAAGCATTCAGTGCTGCCTGAGTGTGTTTTGGAACTGGTTTAGTGCACAGCTGAACTGGACAAACACAGAGCATGTGTGAACTATCCCACCAATTAATTGCTCATTTCCTTCATCCCTGGCTGGTAGGAATTTACACCCCAGACAAAACTGGTCCTGTGCATGTAATACACAATCAGGACAGAATTCCAGCTGATGTGAAAGTCCCACCTTTGCATCTGACTGGTGCCACTGGGGACCAGCCCATGGCATAAAGGACAATGATCCAGAGCTACTCCAGTAATGCTTTGAGGAGGCATCTCAGGAACATGGCCCTTCAGGGCTGTGGATGGGGTGATCAGACAGCCATGCTGTGTTTTCTGGGAACCAGTCTGCAAAGGGATAATCCAGTTTCCCAACGCCTTTGTGCCACAGAGGTGGCATAAATTGTTAGGGAAGGCCCAGAGATCAGTCAGTCTCCATGTGATCTCTCTCCAGTGCAAAAACTGGAATCATTTTACCCGCCACTGAGACGCAGCAAATTCCACCTTGGGTGGAATGTGACAGCTATTTAAGGATGATGCCACACAGCCTGAGATAGGAAGTGAAAGGAACTGTAACTCGTGCAAATCCAAGGGGAGCAGAGATAGGAAGAATATTAGTCTGCAAATGGGAAGTCATCCCAGATCACTGGTACTCAGACAGTCAGTTTTGCTTCCAACCAAGCGGCAGGGACTGATACCACCCCCTGTGACCATCCCCCTGTGCCAAGGACCTGATTAGAAGTGCTTAATACACTGATGCTCTTATTGAGCACCAGCCTTTGGAGCATTTTTGCTTTGAGAAGTCCTACCCTAAATACTGATCAAACTCAACCTGCTTGGCTCGATAACAGCAGCCCCATTAAAAATCTGTCTCATGCACCAATTTTGCCTTTTTCTATCGCCCGTCACGAGCTCATCAGTAAACAGCTAAGCAACAACATGATTAAAAATGTGAAAAAAGATTTGCTCCTCTACAGGAAGATTTAATGCAGAGCTGTTTTAAGCTCCTTCCCACAACAGGTTTTCACAACTTGTTGGTTGAAATCACTCACACGGAACGCTGTCTATCCAAACACAAGCTGTGCTGCCCAGTCCAATTTCTGTTCCTCCCACTGACACATCAACTTATCTCAGCATTCCAGCATCTTCTCCGTGGTTTTAATTCCTGCCAAAGATTTAGGCAGAGGTGACTTGTGGTCAAATATCAACAAGCAGTTTACAAGCAGAGTTTCAAAGAGATCCTTGGGAGAGGCAGGGATTTCAGTTTATGGCATGAGTGTTTGATTTCTCCCCTCTCAACATAAAGCCTTCAGGGGAAAAAAAAAAAAAAGACAATTACCAGATGTAGAACTGAAAGTGGAATAGCTCAAAAGCTGTTAGACACAGCAAAATCTCCTGGTCACAAAAATCTGAAGTAACACAAGTAACACAAAGTAAACCCTCCCTCTGTGTGCACAAACATCCTCTGAGGAGGGCACCTCATGCATTTATTTGGTTTTTCTCACTGCTGCTGCCAAAGCCTCTTCACTCACTTGCTGTTCTGACCATGTGTGACTAATGCACAGTGTTTTTGGGAGCCTTCAGGACTCTCTATCAGATCTCTGTAGTAAAACAGGCTCACTCTGACCACAGAATTTCATGGAACTTGCTGGAACGAAATATTTTCGAGACCAGCATTCCAAGGGCTGACATTGCCCTGATAATGATAAAAGAAATCATGTACACATTGGGTTTTCTCTGCTCCTTTGAAATGCAATCCTGGGGCTGTGTGTAAAGGAGCAATTTGTGTTTGAAAAAGTTCTTTCTTCTCATTCCTGCTTCTTTCTCTCTCCACCTTCCTCTCTTCCTAAACGTGCTCCTCCAGAGCATCTCTGCTTCCACTGGAAAGTGTTCCTCCCTCCTCTCATCCACTCAACCCATCACAATGCACATTTATGGCTGTCTGGACACAATGAAATTCCCCTTCTCTGGTGCATAAATAATCACTTCTCATGTAATCTCAGGATTATTCCTTTCAAAGGGAGGGACGTAAATTTAACGAATTTTTATAAATGCCGGCATTTTAAAAATAAATGAATGGGGTGCAACAGGACTTTATTAAAATACAAAGAGATTAACAAGGTCTCACTCCCTTCAATTATTAACAATGTACTTGTTCTCCAGAAAAGTACCCATGAAAATTTAAAACAGACGAAAATGGTTGTTCACTTAAAACCGCTGCGTTAATCTGTGAGGAATGTTTTATTCAAAGGCATTAAATGAATCCTGCAAGGTTTGATATGCCATAATCCGTCATTCATGTGGCACAAACATGGGGATCGATGAAACCTTGTGTCAGGAGGAGAGGGGAACATGGCATCTTCGGAGCATTTCTGCACAGAAGGCTTGTTTCAATTCATGGGATGGCCAAAATCAATATTAAGGCATAGATTTTACAAACTGGATGCCTTTTTGTTTTTCCATTTATAACTCTGGGGGCTCAGCTCGCATGCAGAGGCTGCAGTGGCTTGAGCTGGAAGGAGAAAGCTGTGCCTCAAAAGCTTTGGGGTAAATTCCCACCAAGGCAAGGAGACAGCTTTTGGCAGTGAGTTTAGGAATGGCAAAATCACTGAGGGGTTTGACAATCGCTACAAAGTGAGCCTGCAAGGAAAGCTGGATGTGGTTTATAGGTTGTATTGCATTTCTCTCCAAAAACAAGCTCTAAGTAAGATTAAAAGCTCCAGCCCAGGTAACCTTTCAAGCCACAAGTAATATTGGCAGGAACCAACTTGGTTTAGAGCTTGAACCACCTTGTTTTTATTGCTTTCAGTGTTTGCATGAGAGTAGGGTCAAAAGAGATCTCTGTATGACACTGAGGCCATCAGAGCACATGGATGTTCCTTTTGTTCTGAGAAAGAAAAACAAACACCACAAAAGAGGGAAAAGAGAGGAAATCCAGTGTAAAAGGAAAGTGTTTTGCTCATGGTGCCCATTGTACCAGCTAAGCTTGGAGTACAAGGGGTTCTTTTACCCAGCGTGGTTATTGTTGGGTTTATTTGAACAAAAGAATTCTTGTAAAAGACCATTTCCTTCTGGTGCAGGATGTAAATGCACGATGCTCAGAAAAGATGTGGCCAGGGAGCAGAGCAAAGCCAGGGGCTCAGAGGGAAACATTCCCTGGGTTTCTCACCTGCTTCCTCTCTGTGTTTCTGCAATTACTGCGCTTTCAGGTGAGATTAGGGAAGAACAGGACTGCTGATCTAAGCACACAGATTAGTCTTATCTCTTAAGGATAAGGCTACTCAGCTCATGATAGTGTGTTATCTGTATCCCTAATGAGCAGAGATGTAAGGGAGAATCACCAGACTGCAGTGAGGAGCCAAAGTGAATTATAAGCAGGGGCTGGGACTCTGTTTGGATTGTTCCATGGTCTAGGAATAATTCCCATTAGGGCAAGGATAAAGCCACACTTTGAGCCACTGCAGCCAGGGTTTAGCCTGACGTAGAATGAAAGTGTGAGGAGACAGGAGCTCTTTATTTAAAAATCAGTAACACTGAAATCCAGACAAGGTGCAAGAAAGGACCATTTCTGTTCACACCTCTCTGGAGCTAGTGATGAAAACAAGAACTGTTATGTCAAACTGGCTTGAAAGCTGCTGAAGGAACCACAAAAGAGGATGACAAGCTATTCTATGATTCTGTAATAAGAATAGTTTTGTGTTTTTCTGCCCTGCCCTGCAGTGGTTTGCTGGGTGAAACAGGAGCCTGGCCAACCTGACCTTCCACATCCTGCTAAAGCATTCCACAGCTCTCTATACCTCAGCTCAGGGAATAATTCCTTCCTGGTGCACAACAGCCCAGACACATGGCTTAAGTGCAAAAGCCAGGGAATTATTTCCAGAGAAGGAGCAGATTCTTTTCCAGCTTCCCTGAGCCAGTATGGAAACTGCTACCAAGGCTCCAAATTGTTCTGTGTCGAGGCTGTGAACTGTTTGCCCTCCTACAGATCCAGGCAGAGCAGCAACCTGGAGAACAGCTCAAAAGTGCCCAGAGTTTTTAAGTGTCTGTAGCAGCATCTTTGCTTGATTAAAGAAGTGTTCACGTTAATCATATCTTGTGCTTAATGAACGAACACAAACTGCATCAAGCAGTAACTCTTTTATGTAATGTGCTTATTGTTGACACAAAACCTCTGCAAGAGGAAATAGAGCCAAAGGTCCATCTGAGGCACCCCTGTCCTTCTCCTGAGTGACAGGTCTTGGAAGGTTCAAATTAACACAGTGTTCCAAAGCTGAAATTACCCAGTGCTACACACCTTCTGGTGAGGGCAAAGGCACAAACATACAGGAAATCAGAGAAAAATATAGACAAGAGCAGTGTAAACAATGCAAAAATACCCATTTTATCAGCTCTTCCTCATTCATGCAGTGCATCCTCGCTCTAGTGAGGGGGTTACCTTGTAATGAAGCAGCTTCAACCAACTAGTGAGTCTTGGTTTTTATCCTGACCTTTCATCATTTCTGGTATATTCATTGCCAGTCTATTCCTGGCTCTGTTTCTGACTCACAGCATGAATTTGGATACATTTATTTCACTTTCTCCATACCTCGCCTTCCTTTCAGTAACATTTAACAAGCTGAAATCACTGATACGAGAGCAAGACTTTGAAATTCCTGGATAAAAGTAAGAGACCAGCTTCTGCTGTAAAAGATGACCAAATTTGTGAATGAATAAACCCAGGGTCAGATAACACATTGCAAATATATTTGTAAGAGATAATGGAGCATTTATTTATAGAGCCATCAGAAAGCCAGACCTGGTCTTCTTGTAAATGGAAGCAACAGTCCATTTCTTTGGGCTCTGGGCCAGTTCATACAAAGGCTGACACATTATTAAAGCCAGAATAGGTCTATTTTCCATTTCTCAAGGCAGGCTTTTTCATTACCATATGTTTCTGCTTCTCCATCGAGCTTTTTTCCCCTTTTGCAATGATCTGATATGGTTCTGCAATTTATTACCGAGTTCATCAGCTACAGAATCTGCTCCTGAAAGGATGAGGGAGAATTTCTCATGCTTTCAGTTGCCTTTACACTGGCTTTTCTCATCATTTTTTTTTTGCTCTGGCACCCTGCACTTTGGTTGCAGACCAGATTTGTGCTTGTTTATTTTTCCCCTGGCAAGGAAGCACCTGGTTCTGTGAGCCCTGAATATGTGAACCAGTTCAGTGAAACGGAAGGACCTGCAAGGTGGGACCAGCTGAATTCATTAGCCCAAATGAATGCTCCGTGCTCAGAGCAGCTAAGAATCCTTATTCCCCAGTCTGCTGCTGTGGATCTGCCTAAAAACAGTTCCCTGAGGATATTCTGGCTCTCATGTTTGCCTCAGGATCAAAAGCATCCACTGGGCAAGGATTATCAATAAACACCAAGCTGCAGTGCTTTGTTTGCTCTCTCTTTATCAATTTGTTCTGCTTTTGCTGATGAAATTGCACTGATAAGTAGCAATAAATCCATCAGGCACACATGACACTCTTATCCCCAGTATCTTCTTTGCCTGGCCATGTGAGAAGTGGCAGGGTACTACAAGATTTTGCTGCTTTGCCTTTGGCTTGGAGGGATGAAGTGGAATGTTCTGCCTTGTGGAGCCCTTTCCTTTCCTTGCACGTCACTAGTTTGTATTTGCTTAGTGCTGGAGCACCATCCCTGACTCCTGGGTGCAGGACAGCCCCACTGCACCACTTTGGTGACATCTGTGACATGAAAATACAATGGTATAGCCCCCATGAAAAGAACCTTTTGTGAGTGAGAACCCAGCAATCCAACCTCACAGGCAAAACACCTCAATGGCCAAGGAAAAGGGGTCGAGGGGAAGAGTTTCCACAGTTCATGGTTGCAGAGTGGAGCTGAAAGCATGTTCAGGGCTGAGCTCCAAAGAAGGAAGGTTCATGACTCCTTTCAGGTGGGAATGGAGCTCTCACAAACAACTTGCTCCTGGAGCTTTTGCAGGTTTGCTGAAGTCCCCATAATTTTGCCAGGCCCTTCTGCTGCAGTGCAGCTCTTTCAGCTGGTCAAGGGCTGAAAAACAGCCTGATGGCAACACACCATGGCCCCTTGGTTTGCTGCAGGGAGGACTTTTTTCCTTGTTACATTCTTATATATATATAAAAAACGAATGATACTACACAATATTCCCAGATTTAGGGAGTCTGTCTGCCAATTCAGTTCAGCCTAAGCCAATCCAACCTACCCATCCATATGCAAAGATATTCAGGAACCCACTGGAGAGCTGGGAAGTGAGAAAGTAATAATTTTGTGACCTGCAAAGCTGTTGCTGTGAACAAGGTTAACTGAAAGGATTCATCTCTGCTGAGCAGTGTTTTACTCCCGAGGTTTTCAAGGCTGAGGACTGGGCTGCCTGGACACTGCATCATTTTTATCATGGCACTTCTTCATTTTTCGTTTTACTGGGAGCACTTGCCTCTTTTCCCTCCCTCTCTTTTAATTTTCAACCTTTTTTGTAAGTGGCCCTGATTTATTTGGCCTCTCTCTTTCCCCTCCTCTCTGTTTAACACTCCATAGGAAGAGAAAATTTAAAGTAATGGAGCTGCCTCTACCCTGGACAGGAGGGTTGTGCAGGCAAAATTGGTGATTTGGAAGAGCTCAGATGCCTTGGTAACAGAGGCCACAAAGGCATTCCGAGAGATCTCATAGCTGTCATTTGATTTTCACTCCCTGTTCCATGCACATCCTCTGGCAAGGGCTGCCTTTGAATTTTCAGTTCAGACAACCCCAGTTTTCCGTGCTCATGGTTGTGTTTGTTACTGCAAAATTGCACATGTTCAAATTATCAGGCACTGCAATAATCATGAGGCTTAATTTTCTTCCAAACAGGCAAAACTGACAACCTGATAAAATGCAGTGATTTCCACAGGAAGGGATGTTCTTCAGAAGGAAATCCAAGGGGTAAATTCCATGTAGCCTGGGATTCCCCTGGGAGCTCAGGCACAGCTCCTGTGGGCACGAGCACCTTTCATCCTGGATAAAAACCCTCACAGACCTTAAAGGCTTTTCCTGCTTTTTATTTGCACAGGAAGGGTATAAGAATGACTGCAAAGAAACTGAAACGACTCAAAAAGGAGAGCAGATCCTACATCAAACTATTTGTTCTGAACCCCTGGCTGATTAGAAAGTTTGACTATTTAACCCCTTCCAGTTTCATTACTCCTCACCCAAACCAGGTTCTCTGCTGAGGATGCAATGAATTACAGTATTGCCAATACTACTTCCTATTCCTGGTCATAAGGACTGGCATTACTGGCTGCCTGACTGCTCCAAGTGCTCAAAGAACATTCTAATAATAGAGTTTTAAAAGTTAAATTTCAAAGAGGTTTGCAAGTAGAACAGTAACTGGTTTTAAAAGTAACTTGCCTTGAGTTAATTTGCCCACTCCCCACATTTTCCTGGGGACCTTCCCTCAGGTTCCCCCAGCCCTTACCTTTGTAAATGCATTTCATATCAGGTCTGGCAGTGTTCCTGTGCCTGATACCTGAATCTCTCTGGAAGATTGATTTGTTTTATTGTATTTATTGCTTTAGGTGCTCTTTATTGCTTTCAGGTGCTCATAGCACCTGAGCTGGAGCCCCATCCCTGCCTCACATCCCTCCATCCTCTGGGATGGATGACCCACACTCGGTATAAATCCACAGCACCCCGGGGATTTTACACCTGCTCTGTGTTTTGGACAAGAGAGAGTTAAAACCCCAGGGCTGCAAAAATTCCAGCCTCGCATGTCTGCCATTGGAACAGATTCACTGCTTGGGATAATTCCTCAGAATTGCACAGCACTAACCCAGGGATGAACCCAGCCTACAAACCATATGATGCCACGCTCTGTAAATCCCCCCTCGTGTTCCTTGCTCTGGCTCCACAGTATTTATTGCCTGGGCCAGTGAAGCAAGGAGTGCTGTCACATGTTCCTGACACAAACATGCTGTCAGGAAGCCTTGTGTCTGACGGCTGGGCTGGAATGGGAGCTCAAATATTAGCAGCTTTTAGCTGAAAGGGGAGGGAAGGCTCCATTTGCAGGACAGAAGGCATAATATTGAAATGATCCATCACAGCTGATGCACCCAGATGGCTTTATGAATGAGGGAGATGGGAAATGGATTGCCCAGTTCCCCACATTTAAAGAAATGAAGCTGAGAAGTAAATCCTTGTGCTATTGGGTGCTGATTCCCGAGCAGGAGATGCACCTTCTCTGCTGCTTGGAAGCAAAGGAAAACAGCAATTAAACCTGAGGGTTGGACAAACCACTTCCTCATATTGTTCTGATCACAGCACAGCAGTCTAATGAGGTTCTATGTTCTCATCTTGTTCTGATGAACAAGGCAAAGACCAAGAAGGGACAAAGAAAGAAAGAAAGAGTTAATCTTCCACACCTGAACCAACCCAGGCACTGGGCTGACCTCAGCAGAGGGCAGGCACTGCTCATGCACTCTGGTACCCAGGTGACATTTTCATGCATTCTCATTTTCCTGAAGGGACTCCAGAGAGCTGATAAAATGCTTTGAGATCCCTCTGGATGAAAACTGCTGTGGAACCCTGGCAAAATTGTCATTACTGCCTTGTCATGCTTTATGTGCTTTTTAAGTAATTTCCTACTAAGGGCTCTGGTATTAAATAAAATTATACTAAGCACCATCGCAAGGTCACTCTATATATTTAATTCCTCACATTAAAATTCTTCATCTGCCATGTCTGTTGATTGGTTTGTCTGCTCAATTAGTTACAATGGCTGCATGAGCTGGGATTCTGTTGTCTGTCAGCATGACAAATTAGCATATCCATAATGCAAACGACAACCTCTCCTCTTTTAGGACACCCATCACACACAAATGTTAAGTGACAGACCCCATAATTACATGGCAATTGCTGTCTCCCCACTCCTGAGTTCCTGTTCTACATCCTTCTGTCTTGAACTGTGTCAAAGAAATGTCTACAAATTGATTTCAGGTTGAAATCTGCTCTGGCTGATACAACTACAGAACATTTTCAGCTCCCACTCAGACTTCATTAAAGCTCGGTGCATCACAGGTCACAGCCAGGCTAGGAATTGGGCTCTGCTGTACTCCTGGAGCGTGGCTATCAGCCCAAATCTTCTTGCTGCCACTGGCCAGGGTTCAGAAGCAAATACAGGAGAATAATAGCAGGAAATGACTGAATAACGGGAGCATGGGATAAGCATCTTCCTCAGTGCAGCGTTTGGATGCTGGCTGAGAACCCGAGGCACAGCGCTGATCCGCTGACAATAAACTCTGGGAGAAGCCCTTTTCTCTCCACAGGGAGCAATGAACTGTCTGCCAGGACTCTGCAAGAGCACGATGTGTCCATAGCATCCCCAAACCACTCTTGGCTCCCTCGGAGGGAGAGCTGCTCTCCAGTGGACCTGGGAATTGTTAAGCTCGGTATTATTGCCATCATTTATCTAGCAAGGGAACAGAATTACTCAGGGGTGTGAGGGAGGCCTACCACAGTGTTCCCTTCTGGCTTGAAATCACACACATGTGTCAGCTGGGCTTCCTCTTGGTTTGGCACCTCGTGGTTCCATGGGGAGCTGGGAATTGGGAGAGCTCTTAAAGGGACTGGGTTTCATCTCTGCACACCTGTGCAAAAATGAGGGCAATGCTTATCTTGGTCACAGGACCTCGGTGAGGATCCTTTATTTAGCTGAATAATTAGCACTAGATCTTTCTTGCAGCACAGAGTTACACAGTTGGGTAAGTCTTAGGTTATTATTTCCATCACTTGAGATCATGAGCACTGTGGGACTGAACCTCTTGTACTAATTGCAGTCAGCTCAGTGGGGGTACGGTGCTGACACTGTCCCTGTGTCATTGCTCTGTTATTGCTCCTGCTCCTCAAGTGTTCCTCTGTTCCTCCTCCTGCTCCTCAGGTGTTCCTCTGTTCCTCCCCCTGCTCCTCAGGTGTTCCCCTGCTCCTCAGGTTTCCCCTGCTCCTGCCTTCAGTGCCCTTCTATTTCTGCTCACTGCTGGCTGGCTGCTCCCTGAGCCTTTTCTCCTTTACTGCATGAAGCACTAAAGGAAAGAAAGAGCTATTTGCACGTTTCCCTGTTGTCTGAGCTGGCTGAATTCCCCCAGCACGGAGGTGTGTGTGTGTGCAGATGCCTCTGCTTCCCCAGGGTTCCCTTCAGTGACTGCACTCGGTGCTTTTCTAGCACAGAGCCAAGGATTATTCCAGTGGAATTACAAGGGACGAGGCAACTCCGTCTCTGCAGAGAAAACAATTTCACAGAAGACTACACCAGGTTAGGATGGGAAGCAGGGACAAAAAGGCAGTGAAAAAGCAGCTGATCACTCTTTGGCTTGCCAGGATGAAGAGCCAATTAGGCTAAACCAGCATCCAGAGTATAAATATATATATATTTTTTTAAGGGACAGAAAGGCATGGGAGTGTGAGGTGATTTGATTCCACATAACTTTCTTTGCCAGCTTAATTACCATTGCATCCCAATCCATCCCCTCCCTGGGCACTTTATTCTAATGGTGCTTTCCATTGGTCCCACAGAAAGCTTGTTCTGCTCAGATGATGAAGGATGGGATGTGACCCCAAGGACATGACTCACAGGACATGGTACACAGATACCTGGGGGAGCAGGAACTGCTACTAATTCCACAGCCAATTTTGGACAAAAATGCACATTCTTTGTACTTAAGGAGCCTACTGACAGAAGGGATGGGTTTTGCTGTGGTTTTGTGGAATTGAGATCAGCAGGAAACCAAACTAACACAGGTGGGAAACAAACAGCTGGACTAAAAGCGTCAGGTATTTGACCAGTGCAAATATAATCCTTCTGAAATATCTTGCTCTTATAGCACTGCTTAAAGTGCAAGTTTGGAAAAATCTCTTTTTTTGATGGATTTGCCACTTGAGACACATGTGATAGATGCAGTTTAAATAGAGGTGCAAGTGCAACCCATTTCTTTTGACCTCAGGTAGCATGAGTGATTCAGAGGGCCCAAGGCAGAGCCTATAGCTCTATGCCATCACCCAAAGCCTGCACTCAGCTCCCTCATAAATGAGGGGTCTCATTTATGCTTTGTGAATTCAGGTTATCTGCAGGCTTCATTCATTCTCCAGAAAGTTCCTGAAGCAAGACTCTAATCCTAGACAGCATGCAGCTGCACCACAAGCAGGATGCATCAGCCTGGTCAGGGACAGGCACAGAGCACAGCCTGGTGATGCTGCAGATGGTAAATGGGTGTTCCACAAGTCTCAGCCTCCTCAAACCTGACACGGAGCAACATTTCCACTGCCTGTGCAGACTGAGCCTGATTTCTTTAAGTAGCTAATGCAGACAACTGGAAACACTCAGAGATTAAATTCTCAGCACCCACTAAAGGGTGAAAGAAACCTCAAGTGAATAAAAGCCCTCAGTGTTGGAAGGGGCACATGAGGAACAATTCAAGTGAAATCAATGAAGTGTGAAACACATATACAAAATAAATCAATATTTCTGTATATTTTTTTCCTCTCTTCTTTCTTTCTTTTATCTTATGAAGCGAAATACATTTGGAGAAGCACCTCACTTCCCTGGGGTTCCCACTGGTTCCCACTGCAATGATGTGCAGCTGGAACACATTCCTTGAGCGTGTATACAGAGCACAAATTAAAGCTTTGAGATGGAAAACCACATGACAGCTGATGACCTACAACAACAGAGAGAGCTCAGGAAATGGAAAATGTGCAGGGACCTTTGGGAAATCTGTTTTCTTCCTGTATTGCTTGTACTGTACCCTGCCCAGGGAGACTGATCTCAGATCCACTCTGTTCTATAAAGGGAAGGCAATGCAACCTGGGGGACACTGTGCCATTTTATATCGTGGAGAAAAGCTCTTTGCTCACCTCTGTCTGGGCCTGTTTGACTCGTGCAAGTTAAACCTTCCTCAGATTTTCCATTTGGAAAATGAACATAATGATCCTGACCTTTACAAGGGTGTTCACAGTAGGTGGACAGAAGGGGCAATCTAAAAGCTTGATCTCGCTGCTGTAATACAAATAATGGCAGCAACAACAAGGCATTTTGTTTTCCTCCCTCCCTGGCCTTTCTCCCACACACCTTTCAGGCCACACTCCCTGTTCTCAGCTCCTGCAGCTCATCACTTCCTAGCCAGGGACACTGACAACAAAAATAAACCACTTCAACACATGCCATCTCTCTCTGCTCTCCCTCCCCACCATCCTTTCGCTGCAGGAGGGGATGATCAATATTTGGAAGGTGCATCTCCACCTCCCTGCCCGAGCTGTGACGTTCCCTGGCAGAGGGAAGGCTGTGCTGAGGCTCCAGCTCACCATTGCTCAGGGCTGTGATTGATGGGCACTCTGCTGGGCACTGGGAGAAGATTGGTTTCTGGGGCTGATTGATAAAGTCTATCATGCAGCACGAAACAGCTGGGCAGAAAAATAATGGGCCATCTGATTCTTTCCAGCAGTGAATATTTAGTGAGAAAAGCTTAAGGGTATGGGGTGCTTTTCCTGGTTAATTTGTAATTATAGAAACCTTGGGTTTAGATGTGAATGTCACAAAGTCTTCCCTTCGTTAAGCAAGGTTGTCTGGTTGGTTAATTAAGGCAAAGGAACATTTATGGGGTATCACAGGAAGCCACAGCCATTCCAGCTGGAGTGATGAGTGGACTGCTCAGCCAGTCCTGCTTGGCAAAGGGAGCACCCAGGCAAAGGAGTTCAGGTTCCCTGGTAGCAAAACTGAATTAATGACTGGATGGGAGACAGATAATGCTGGGATTGAGGTTTTACAGTGTTTTCATGTATATTTCATAGACCTGTTTGCTTTTTGATGTTCAAAGCTCTTTGATTATTCTTTTTAATCCTCCTTCCAGAAGCTCTTAAGTGTCAGCTGCAGCCCTGGTTTCAGCTTGGGGGCTGGAACAGGTGAGCTGTTCTTCCACAGCCACACACAAACCAGGGGACAACAGAGGATCTTTAGCCATCATTTAAATTTGTGACAGCAGTTCTTGGATCTGTCACTGGAGTCACCTCAAGTGTCTGCTGGGAGGGACTGGGGAGGGACTGGTCACTTCTTGGAGCTGAGGAATGCAAACCAGCCCAGAGGAAACTTGTCAATGTTGTTATCTATTTCAAATTTACTTGCATTATATAAAATTATGCAAAGAGATTCTAGCAATACAATGCAATCAATATTCTCTGTGTGGTGTTACAAGGGATTGCTCACCTGAAAGTGCCATCTCAAAGGTCCTCAATTGCTCTATTAATCCCCACTTTACACTCAGACATGAACTTGGCAATTAGGAGTGGAAACAGAATTTCCACGTTCACCTGGACAGGGTGAACTCGGAGCAAACAGGAACTCAGTAGCTGTGCTTCACTCAGCTTCAGAGATGCAAAAGCAGGAAGAATTACCTAAATCAACACGAAACTAATCTCTTTAATCCTGGAAATTTCTTTTTTTAAACAAGTTTAAATAATTGATACACTGTCAGAAGCAGCCTGAATCCATGGAGGGCGGATTAATATTACATGAGAATGCTTCCCCCTCTCCGTATGGGAAAGTCATAAAACAAGTGCTTTGCACACTACAATTGGCCTGAGGTGGGTAAAAGGTTGGTGAAATTGTTCTGGAGTTTGGACACAATCTGACCAGTGGTGTGGTGAGGAGGGAAGAAATTTCCTGACTCTGCCAGCTTTCTTCTTACAGGAGAAAGAAACCAGGAAATATTGGAAACAGAAGGAAAGAACTGTCTGAAAATCTATATTGTGTGACCCTGAGCTTTATGGGCTCTCAGGCTTGGCAGTGTCCCCTGTGCCCTCTGTCCTGCTCTGCTCCACTGCCAGCTGACAAGTTTTTGCTTCCCTGCTCAGCCTTTTGCCATGATTTGGGGTGAGACTGAAACACACCCCACAGTGGCATCACCCTGTCCCAAACCTATTGGTCACAAATCTGTTGCTGGTGGCATTTCCAGCCAGGCAGGGACAGTGGGAGCCCAGGGAAACTGTGGGAGTTCCCCAGGGCTGCTTCCTTCTCCAGGATGCCGTGTGGCTCCCTGAAACCAGGCAGATCTCAGGGAATGCTGTGCACTAACCTTGCCTGGGGCAAGGCTGCCAACATGTGCAGCCCCTAATGCAAAATGGCATTTACAGGGGAAAGGGGAGACAGAACCACAGGCAGAGCGTGTTCCACCCTGCTAACACTTCAGTTTTTCACTCCTGTTAATTCCAATTAAGGAAGGCATCTCTGTCCATACCTACAAAGGTGTTTAGGGGCTCAGATGCTGCTGAATTCAGCATTACTTTGTCACCTTTGGGAGTTTGGGTCATGAGCTTTTTTCCTGTGACATCATGCAATGTGCTTAATGCTGAGAAGGTCACGGTTCATATCAAAGCTGCTCCATTGCTCACCCTTTTATCAGTCATGACACGGCTCTGTCTTCATATATGGGCCTCATCACAGTAGTGTCTGAAGCTTTTCATGTCAGTTAAAAGCCAGCAGCTCTGCCTTTGTCTCACTCTTATCTCCCATTCAGAAGAGGGATCATTATCTTCAATAGACCTATAAAAATAAGTACTGTGGCATTACTCAGGAAAAAAGGCAGGCTCTGTGACAGGTAGCAAGGCCAGGTCACACCAGAAGTTACAAAACTCAGAAATAAAAGAAAAGAAGTTTATATCACTGAAAAATGCCAGGCTGACACTCGGGAGATGTGCTGGAGCAGTGCCTTGGAGCCTTGTGCCAGGGAGTGGGACTGTTCCAAGGGTAATGCTCCCCTTAGTATTTAATGTGAATAGGCAGGGCTTTATTAACCTGCCCCCTGAGGTGCCTAATAAGGATCATCTCAGAGCAGAGAAGCAATAAGGAAATGAAGAACAACTTACCCCGTTATAGATGCGTGATGATGATGATCAATACTACTTTGCACTAAAACGGCAGCTGCTGGCAGCCAAAAATCTCAAAAAAAAGGAAATAATAAAAGCAGTAAGAATTCATTCATCAACAGCCTCATCTTTGGAGGCACTTCAGCATTATTAAATGCTTCATTCAGCTGGGGGACTTTTTGGGCTACAGGGAGAAGACAAGAGTCGCCCAAAGACAGAGCTCCAAATTCCTGTGCTCAGTCTCATGGCTGTGACCAATCGCTCTGAATTCTGTCCCTCAACCAGGATGTCTCTTGGGTGGCAAGACAATATCAGCCAGTGCCTTTAAAAGCACAGAAGGCCTGTGGTATGGACAGGGCACTGCCAGGGCTGTTGGAGTGACCTGGCAAGCCGTAATTGATCCCAGAGGCAGCTGACACCACAAGCAGCCACTGGGGTGTATTTGATTTAGCACACCCCTGCCTGCTGGTGGACAGCCTCTTCCATCATGCCTGGAGATTGCTGGGGGGGGGTCTCAGCAAATGTGTGATTCCTGCATTGCCATCAATCTCTTCCCAGGAAGGCTCTCAGCACATGGACAGGATCCCTGTGGAGAAACCAGCTCCCAGCTCAGACAGGGCACACAGAACCTGCCGCAGGTAACAGACACTGGGGAAGTCACTGGAATGTTGGAGAGAGCCTTAAATTCTCCACGAGCTGCTGAGCAACTGCTTTGGGTGCAGCTCTGAGAGCCCACCTGACACACACCCATCCAACAGACCATTCCCATAGATGGCAGGGAGGCAAGAGGATACCTGACCCCGGGTTGAGAACATTATTGCTATTTCCTGGTCACTAACACCTTGAGTGGCCTCTTACAAGCTGAAATACTGCAGAAAAATGTGAAACGGGTCAGGAACAGGGCATAAGTTCACTGTAAAAAATTTTGCACCCAGGGATTGATTGCAGGCCATGTTGTTTATGGGATGTCTTAGAGATACAAGGGCTTGTGTTGTAGACACATTGTCTGCCCAAGTCTCTCTCTTATACACTGACAGTGCACACTTCAGACTGAAGATCAGCTTAAGTGCTGGAATAGCTCTTCTGGGACATATTTTTGACTGCAGAGTTTCCAGTGCTTACAGATGTACTGTCTCTGGCAATATTTGGTGCTTTTTGTAAAAAGCCTTAGTTCCCAGAGTCATTAGATCACCTGAGAAGCTCAGCTTTCAGGCAGCACAGCTTACAGACACAAACTCAGGAGATTTAAAGCTCTTCAGGTAAATACCAAAGCCCTGGCTGCCTCTTCATCGGCTCCTTTTTTTTTAGGTTTGGTATTAATGGGATCAGATAAAAAGCCTGACTCATGATTCTTCAGATAAAAAGCCTGACTCATGATTCTTCAACACTTCAGGTTAGGGCATGCAAAGATCCTTCCACATTCTGACATGTGCTTGTTAAATGCATTGATTAATTGCAGCTCATGAGTGTCAGGCAGGGAAAGACTTTGAAGAAACCATGGCTTTATTCATTTGCAGCCAAAAATGGATGTCTCACTGTCCTGAAGTAGCACTGAAGTCACACACACTGAAAATTCTGCAACTCTGATAGGAGAATAATTGCCTGCTCTCTCAGTACTAATATATTTTTGGTTTCTGGTTGGCTGCATTTGCATCTGCCTTTGCAGACTGCCTTCCCCTGAAGCGCCTTGATCGGATTTGCTTGGTCTCATGACTTAGTGCATTTTTTAAACTAAGTTCTAAATAACTAAAATAAGCCTCGGGATGGCTCGGTGTGCTGGAGCAAACCAAGGTACAGACAGGAGCGTGGGGTAGATCCAGAGAGCCCAGGTGTGACATGAAGAACCTGGAACACACTCCAGGCTGAGAGAAACATCACTGCAAGTGTTGGAGCTGCTCTTCCCTTCCTTCAGACCAGCAACAGAGCCCTGAGCACAACCAGAGCCCACGGCACAAACACTATAAATAACAGTAATGGGGCCACTGCTGGTGACATCAGAGTAGAAATTAGTGAGACTGGCAACGGCAAAGCAGCAGCAAACCGAAATCTTTTCACCCCAGTGCTTTTTGGAAATGGTCTTTTAGCTGAGAGGCTGAGTCAGAGGCAAGTAAGGGGCAGCTGAGTCGCCCCCACTCAGCCTGCTCTTGTGGGGCTGTCACTTCTGCCTCACTGTGGGATAGGAGGAATTTCTGGGAGCCAGTTCTGACCCCCCACCCCACACTAGAGCAGTTTTCATTTGATGACGATGTACATGCTCCGAAAAAAAGTGCTTTCTGTGGGTATTTTTCACTAGACTGAGTCACACTGTGGGGTGTGCAGGAAGGAAACAGAGCCAGGCTTTAACAAATGCAGTGTCACGACACTCCCTGAATGACATCTCCTCAATATAGCAGGCACTGCAATGCCTCCACAGAGCCCCATTTCTGCATTTGCCACAGCATCTCCTGGGAAGGGACCACCCTCATTGTTGCTCTGTGATGCTCCCAACTCAGGACATCCTATCCTGCATCTTCTGGTGGAGCCACAACAACCTGCTCAGGACTTCTCAGCAAACACCTCCAACAAAATCTTCATAGAAAAAGACTTTTACTGCCAAGGTGTCATCCTACTGGGATTAAACCAACTCCCATCCATTGGATGGGTCCTCCTGAATGATATAGCCTGTGTAATAAAACAGTCTGTTAATTTTACAGCTGGAGTATAAGTAGGAATTGGTGTAAGAAAGCTCTTGGAAGCAAACCAGACATCACTGAAGTGGCCACGAGTGCCTCCAGCACAGCCATGAAACAGCCAGAGAGCAAAGAAAGTGCAAATTGGGCAAGGAATGCTGCAATACAGAGCTCACTTGTGCACTGCCACAGGGATGCAGGCTTGGTTAGTCAAGGCAGACCGAAGTGGACAGGAGCTGAGGATGACAGCACTCGAGCCAGCAGCTCATTTTCCAGGGTCTCAGGCAGGTTTCTGCTGACTGTACTGAGGGCTGTGCTGCTGCAGCTTGGATTTTTTTTTTTGGTGCCCAAGCTCTCCAGCCCAAAGATAGCTCGAGTACATCCAGATGTGCTGCAGACACACACCCCAGCTGCAGTATCAGCATGGCTTTTAATAGCCCTGTCAGGAAGACAGAAGTGCTGACATGTAACTCCCTCAGTCATCTGAGCTCCTCTGGGTGAGGTGATTTGCATCTCCTGAGTCTGATACTGGTTCTTATGTCAGGCTGCCAGGACAGGCCAAGAAGTGGCACTCACAGTCACACCACACTCAGGTCAACCACACAAAAAGGTGCTGCTTCTATAATGGCACAGCAACAGCAGAGAGTGGAAATCCTCATTACCAGCCACACTGAGGCATCCTGAAAAGGATGGAGTGGCTGGCCCGAGGAGATGGCAGAAGCCACATTCATGCCCTGTGTTCCCCTTGCAAAACTGCTCTGTAATGCCTCCAAAAGCAGCAGGAAAAGGAATGGGAATCCTGCAGACCACTGTTTCTAATGACCCAGCGAATCCCAAGGCACTTTGTAAAAATAAACAGCCATGGGTTAATCAGCGACGGGTCCATTAATTGAATCAGCCATCAATCCTTTCTCTGGAAAGTTCTCCTTGTTTTCAGAGGCAGCCTCAGCCTTTTGTAAATGCAAATTCTCTCCTTTCTTGGGCAGACTGACATTATTTGTGCTGCTTGTTCCTGACTCTTCTCTTCCTCGGCCCTTTGTGCTGCGGTTCAGGTTGCTCGGGCACACCTTGGCAGGGCAGGAGAGCAAAGCTTCACCCGTGGCTGGCTCTGACCTTTCCTCTCAGCTGCTCACAACACCTGTCGAGCTGTTTGCTCGAGTCCCTGACAAGACATCCTGCCCTTTTCTCCAGCCTGAGCCTGGGTCATCAGGGATGAAACTCCTGGCTGCAGACAAAAGCCTGTTATTTTACGTGCTGAGACAGAAGGTGACAGTGTGGAATGCAACATCAGCAGAGGGAAGGCCTGGGAGGTGTCAGGGATGTCTGATGGCAAAAAAAACCATGCCACAGGACTTGGTGTGACAAAGAGATGGCAAGGAGGGAGAGCTGTGAGGTCACTGTGTTAGCAGGAATAAATTAGGAAGCACCAATTAAAAGTTGTCACTGTGTTAGCAGGAATAAATTAGGAAGCACCAATTAAAAGTTATCAACCTGTCTTCTTATGCTTTTAATATCCTGTCTGGTACATTTGACAGGGTCTTTGGGAGTTACTCCACCTTATATTTGTAAACATAATCCCTGTCTTGGAGAGACTCCCGTCCCATAAAACTAGGTAGGTAATGTTGGAAAAAGAGAAAGAGGCACAGGAAACTGAATGATTTTCCATCAGGTCAAGAATAAAACCTGTCCCTGAGGTCACTGCTGTCTTCCTCCTGCTCTGGAGAGTGACTCAGGGCACCAAGGACAACAAAGGGTTACTCTTCTTTCAGGTGGATTCCAACTTTTCTCAAGTTTGAAGCAGAGACAGAACATACAAACACACTCTCATTTCCAGGAACGTTCAGACAAGGATTTGGATCCAAATGTTACCTTGCAGATGCATATGGTCCTCTTTGCATTTCTCGAGTTAGGTTATATAGTGTCTGCAATAAGTACAAGGTGTCTGGTCACATGTTAAACAGACTTTATTTTACTTTTTTTTTCCCCCTAGTTTTATCTGTCCTTAGTGCTGGATTAATGGCTGCAATGTTTTGTGGTCGGTTTATGTAAATTGCTGGCAGCAAACAACAGTCATAATACACTTTGTTGCGATGAAATGCAGTTTGTAGTGAAATCTATTATAGTTCAAATATAAATTAATTATAATCCCTTCTGCTGTAGTGAACCTTCATGTATAATTAACATTTACTGTAGGGGGAAAAGGGAAGGAAAAATCCCCATCTGAGTGTTCCAACGTCAGTAATAATTTCCACGTGCCTAATGTCTCTCCCAGGAAGGTGCATTATAGTTTACCTGTCCCCCTGCACATGGCAAAGTCACAGCTGTTTTCAGCTGGAGCCAAAAGAGCTGCTGCAGCAGGAAGAAAACATGAGCAATTTCAGACCACGCTGTGTTCTGGTCTCCAGGAATCGTGGACAGCAGCTCTTTGTCTGCCCCGTCCTTGGGGGAAAAGGGTGTTAGCAGATGCATCGCTGCTGGTAAAGATGTTAAAGTCAGGAATGAGTGTCCAGAGCCAGCTGCTGGAATCCATGGAAAGCCCAAACTTGCCTTTATACCACGATCAGACCCTTGCAGTGCAGCTCGTTGGCCCAGCAAGGAGCTCTGCACACAGCTGCACTCTAAACTCTCGAACACAACACTCCCACTGGAGTCAAGTTTGCTCAACATGGCAAAACTCAGAGCTCAAGCACTGTCCTAACAGCACTGCAATTTACAGGCACTTCCTGCAGCCTCCATCGGGTGCTTCAAACAGAACTGGCTGCTGAAGGACCTCAAAAGCCAGGTGAGAACAGCTCTTGGGAGAATAGCAAAGCAATGGTGATGGCTCAGTGTCTGGATTTGTTCAGGGCACGGGTCAGCATAAACACTGGGAAGCCAATGCTGGTAAATGAAAATTTGGAGGATCCTTCCCCCTTACAACAAAGCCTCCTGCTCCCAATCTCTAATGAGAGTCAATTGCTGCTGATAAATTTTACATAATAGCTTTTTGCTTGTTCTGCAAATTAAGCAGAAAAATTGCCTATTAGAAGGAAAACTGGGGCGATTCTTAAAACTTGGTGTAACCTATTTAGCTGCTTAGGTCAGATGCAGGGTGGAATCCAAAGTGTCCTTATTAATTTTCTGCAGGGAGCAGCACTTTGCACTGCAGCAGCAATGTCTTGCTTCAGAGCCCCAGCAAGAGCTGATTTCAGGAGCACATCAAAGCGGGCTGGGACCAGAGGGGCTGGATTAGCTCCTGTGCTGATCTCAGGGAGCTGTCCTTCAGCACAGCACACTGCTCCCTTCCAACCTCTTCTAACCATCTTCCTGCTGGCTGATGGCTCACCCACACAAGATATATTTCTTTAAACCAGCCACAAAGATGGGAAATGCCACGCTTGAGTCTTGGAGCCTGTTTTTTTAGCCAGGACCTGTCACAGCAGCTCGTTGCTTTCCAGTGCCTTCTCCTGCCCTTCAGCAGCCACCCCCAGAGTGCCACAGACTGCACCAGGCTTGTGGAACCCTGGAGCTGGAAAGCCCAACACCTGGCAGAACTAATCTCGTAGGGGATGTGAGCTCCACCTCCTGACTCATTTCCATCTGGGGCACAGCTTGGCACCAACTTTCACTTATTGCTGGGCTTGGCTGTGAACTGAAAGACTTCAGGCTCAGCCCCAACACAGGCTTGGTTAAAATATCCTCCCCAACCTTTCTGACAAATTACAGTTGTATATTCACTTTCCATACACTCTCCAAATTACAAATTTGGCCCTGAGTCTCTCTTACTTTCTCCTAACTGGCTCGTTTTTCTCTCCCTACCCAAGCACCACAAGACATCCTCGGCTCCCACGTGTGTAAGAGGCCATAAAACACCAGCCTGTCCTGGCAGTGCTGCAGTCTCCTCCAGCTCAGGATGCTGAGCAGCTTTACCCTTCACTGAGGTCAACATCCAACAGCTCCCTGCTTTCCTTACTCTGGAAGTGTCCAAGGCCAGGCTGGACAGGGCTTGGAGCAACCTGGGATAGTGGAAGGTCTCCCTGCCCATGGCAAGGGATGGGACTGGATGATCTTCAAGGTCTCTTCCAACCCAAACCGTTCTGGGATTCAGTTTTGCCAATAACTGGACCTTGTGTGTCCTGTGTGCCAGACCCAAACGTGAACACACGTTGTTCCACCACATTCCTCTGCTTGCACCCATCCTGCTGCCTTCCCCATCCCCTGCTCCTCCTCATCCTCCTGAGTAACCAAACACCAGAGATGTAGCTGAACTGAGAGCTGTTGTTTCCACCTCTTCCCCTATTTACTGTCCACGGGATTTAACAGCTCATTTCCCTGCTTCTGATACAGGTCCCTCGAGGTTTATTACCTGCAAGGGATCCTCACTTAAAGCAGGGATGTGCTTTTCTTCCTGCTCTCTCCCTGGGTGTCTGAGCGCTGCTGAAAACAATTCCAAGTGTCTCAGCTAATCAATGGTATCTCCCAGCCAATCTCATGCTCCTGACACGTGTGAGCCTTTTGCTTATCCTTCCCCAGCTGAGAAAGAACTACCCAGAAATTCCCTCAATCCACCTGCTGCTTCCAACACACAACCAAGGCAAAAAAAAAAGGGGAAAAAAATAGGAAGAGGAGGGGACAGCAGAGGGGGGGGGGGAAGAAAAAAAAAAAAAAAGGAAAATATCAGTAAAAGTTGCCAGATCTAACCTTAGTGTGCTACAAAAGCTACTTGTCCTTCAAGAGCAGCATCCAGAAAGCACAAAAAAATGAGTGGTATCTGGACCTGCATAACAACACAGCAGAGGCCCCTCCAGCATGAATAATGACCCAGCTCCAGCAGCACCAGGGCACACACTGTGGGTTTGAGTCTGTGCTCTCAAAGAGCAGAGCCTCTTCCCTTTGCACACACCCAGGAATTCACTAAATAACCTCTGCTGGCACCAAAGAGCTCCTGCTCCCTGGGGAAAATGTTCTTCAGAGACAGTGGGAGGGGGTGCTAGAAGGGCTTTATTGACAGACACAGGCAGAGGGACTGACACACACAACAAATTTCTAAATTCTCTCAACCAAAGAAAACAAAGGAGAAAAGAAATGAACCATATTTTGGAAATTTTTCTTTTTTTTTACACGAATCCCTTCTCTTTTCCATCACCGAGATCTTTTATTTTATAAATATGCCAAATGCTAATAGAATGGATAACCCTCTCCCCTGCTTCCTCCAAAACAAATCAATGTTTCATTCAACCTGAAACACATATTTCCTTCTTTGTTTTCCCTCCGCCCCTGGGAAAGTAACAAATGCTTCTTTCCCCTAAAGTGTGCTTTCTGCTTTTCAGCACATTGCTGGGTATAAACGCTGATTATTTACACAGCTCTATTTATTACTCTTTTATTTTTATTTTTATTTTTTTTTTGCCAGGGAAATCAATGCACAGCAAGGCCAGCCTGTTGCATGGTTAGGGAAGAGCTCCAGTGCCCTTATGGAATGGTAGCTCCATCTCCCATTCCAGCTGTTTCTCCCACACATTCTGTATCCACTCCCTACAAACTGCAGTGATTTGGAAGCTCTTTTGTGGCTCATTTGCAGAGCACGGGGACAAAATGCTCAGCATTTTCGTGGGAGACAAGACAATCAAAAATGGGTGTCTGTGACAAGGTTTGAGCTAAAACCTGCTCTTTTTACTCTGATATTTCCATCCCTGGCCAAGCAGAGAAGGAAGACACAGTAGGGTCATTCCCTCCTGCCTCATTCCCAGTTTTCACACACCTCAATGCCTCTCCTGAGCTCTGACAAGGCATTCCCAATGCTCTCCAACGCTGCCTGAGCACACTCCTGTGCAATCAGGTGACCCAAATCCCACAATTCCCATTGTATTTATGAGCACCCCACACCTCAGCCCTCACTGGAGAGGGGAAGCAGCAGGATTCCTGGCAGGCAGTTCTGCTGATTACACAGGGTTACCAGAAGTAGCCTCATAGTTGTGTCACTCGATGAATTAACTTGATCTGCATCAGATCCACACGCACAAAACAATGACATTAAAGCAAGAAGCAGAGCTTTGGAACAATCTACACCAATGAGCTGACTACTTCATCCTGAGCTTTAATTAAAATGGGCTTAGCCACTTCGTTTTATTTATTTTTTGACAGCCATCTTCCATTTTCTGCCTAAATACGATCGACTCCCATTTTTCAGTGCCATTGTAGGGTCAGTGCCCAAAGTACAGAAATAAAAATCACATGACTGAATTACTGCAGTTTCCAAACACTTAGGATTTTATGGCTAGCAGCTAACTGCCTTCAGAGAACATCTGCTTTCAGTTCCTACTGCAATCTCCAGCACAGGCTGGAGCTGTAACTGCTCCTAAGGAGCCCAAAGAGACAGGCCATAGCATTAAAGACTGACCTGCTGCCATCAAAGTGCTATCACCTCTTTTCCTTTCCTCCCCTTCCATCCACCTTGCCTTTTGCAGCCTTGCCTTCCCAAACTGGCTTGTTTCCCCCCATGGATCTACACTTACCTGTGACTGCTGAGGGAGGATAAACTGGAGGCTGAAGGGCACAGCGACCTCACACCACGAACCCACAACTTCAAATCTAAGCATCTAATCTAATTTAAATCTAATTTAGCCCTTCTCTCCTCTGAACTTGCCGAAAGGAGCAGCAGAACTCCTTGGAAGTTTCAGGGAAGTCCTTAAGGGCAGAGAGCTAACTCTCCCTGCCTTCACACTGTGGAGAGAGTCCTGAAATCCTCGTGGATGTCACTGAAAAGAAATAAGCTGCCCAATGTGTTTTTAGCCAAAGCTCTCCCTGTCATCATTTTCTGAACAGACTGGCTCTCTCTATGATGAAAGCAAAACACCTCCCAGGGCTGGAAAAGCATTCCAGCTATTCCCTCTTTTCATTCTGCATTATAAACCCAAACACTACCCAGCCAACTGGCAGCCACCTTCACCGAGAGCAGCAAAGGCTTTTCTTTATTTAAAGGTTGTGAATGCAGAAAACAGAATGGCATTTCAGTATAGGATTCCTGACATAATGAGTGAACTGGCAGTAAATAAAAGACAAGATGAGAATCAATAGCTTCTGAAAGAGAAAAGGAACATCAAAGGAAGCGGAAGAATACAGAGAGGAAAAAGGTAAAAAACCTTAGATTTTTTCTCACAGAAACTAAATTTGTAGGGGTTTGGGCTTAATCCAAGGCTGAAAGAAAACTGCAGCACAGCTGTCAGTGGTTTCACCACCCTTTGGATCAGGTTCTCTGTTCTTTTATTCCAACTTCCTGCCCATGCTTGTGAAATAATGCATGTGATACCTTTGGAGGGGAACCACAGTAAATCCCCACCTTCCTCCCGAGTTATCAGCAAGCCCAGGCTGAGCAGGCTCAGCTGAACCACTGAAGAAGCCCCAAAAACTGCAGTTCCCACGTCTCAGCTCTGGGTTCTTTCCTGACACCAACTACCTGTGGCACGGAGGAGTTCAGTGGTAATTGCAATTAAATGGAAGGTTTGCAATGAAAGCAAACACAGTAATGGAGTTAATTTTAGCAAACCACTAATGAGCAATACACCAGCCTCTTTTTTTACCCTTATGACCAACCTCCTAATGTGCCTTCTCTTGCTTTATTGAAATCATTAACAACTAACCCGCTGTCCTCCTTTTGGAAAACACATTCCTTCCAGATTCTGCTCCACGGGGATCTGAAAGAGCTTTTCCAATCAACAATTCATTGAATGAAGTCTCCAGAAATCTGCTGTTGTGTTCCCATCCTGAGCTGACCTTGAGCTATTTAAACCTAGATGGATTTCAATTCCATAGTCCCACCAGATCCTCCTCCCCACCCTCCACCTGGGATAAGAGAGGCTTTTCAGAACATGTTAGAGGAGGTCTGCTAAATGATGCATTGAAAAGAGCTGGAGGGGAAAACAGCTTTATCATCTTGTGGCTTGAGCAGAAGGGGATGGGGTTCCTCAGTGCTTTAAAAGATAATGAAAAAATAAAAAACCCAGGCAGTGAGCAATGCAAAAGGGAGAATTAATACTTTCTGATGGATGAATAAAACGTGTTCAACAGAGAGCAAGGTCCCAGGAGACTCTTAGGCACTGCCTGTTCAGGTTAATGTAAATTCCATACCAGTATAACTTTGCCTTGGAAGATGAAAGGGTGAAAGGGGCCAGCTGCTGAGAGGACGTGCCAGGAAGGAACATGGGAGTGAGATCTTGGAGGAGTTAAGCTCAGAATTTACAGCCAGCGAGTTCCCCAGCACGAGCTGCCGTGATGCTCGAGGCTGCGGTTCATTCTGCACTGACATTTACCACCTCTAACCTGGATTCTGGTGCAGGTGTTTGCAGTGGCTGCACTGGCTCATGGCTGTGGCACATCCTCACAGCTGCTCAGCCCCCAAGCAGCAGCAGCAGCATCCTCAGGGGCAGCTCTGGGATGCTGGCAGAGCTCCAGGGAAGGGGTTCTGTCAGTCTCTAAGTCCTCCAACTTTCACGGGCATTCCTCTAAAACTACTGCCCCTGCCAGAGCCCTGCTAGAAGAGCAATTCATCTGCAAAAGCATCAGCATCAGCAGGCTTGCCAAATGCCCCTCACAAGGTCACAGTGCCAGCTGGACTGTTTTACTGTGACAGGAGAAGGCACACAAAGCAGAAGCCAGAAAAGCTGTTCCATTTGCTTGCATTAAGGTTCATGATTTGCCTAACCCCGGGTGATGGATCACAGGAGGAGACAGTGGGGAAAGGGAAAGGGAGAAAAAAAGGGGTAAAACAGGACAAACCTTCCCAGCAGCACCTCCCTGTCCCACTGAGAGCCATCCCCTCCACCCTCAGAAACATGAGGGACATTCCTTAAAAACAGCTGGCTCAGCATCTCTCAGTGGGACGAGTCTCCTTAGTTCAGACATGTCTCAAGAGCTCATTTACTCAGCTCTTTGCCCTGCTGCAAAAACAACCAGCAGAAGAACAGATTCTGCTCCTGCACCACCCTGTGTCCAGAGCTATTCAGTTTGCTTTAGAAATTTCAGGAATGAAATGCAAATATTCCAGGAAATCCCAAGTTAATGTGGAACCCTACTTCCAGTCCTCCAGGACATGCTGCTTTTCATTGTTCTGAGTCGGTGTGCTTTTGTATTTGGTAAATATTTATATAATAAGACATTAAAAGCCAAATAAGTGTGCAAGGAATGCTGAAAGTGCCGGGTACAGCGAGCCAAGCAGTGCCATTATCAACCTCCTTCTTTATTTCCTTCCTAAAAACACAAGTATTTAAAATCTTTCGTAGTGGGCGTGAAAATGAAGGGACCAACACATTTCCAGAGCAAACCCCTCTCATACAATTCAACACGATTACAGTGCAGCAGAATGAAAGGTTCTAAATCCCTGTACAGCTGTGACAGTGCCTCTGAATCACATCCTGCCACAGCATGGATATTCCACAAAGCTTTGCCCACATATTACAATTTATCCTGCTGGCTCTGAGAGCTCTGCCTGCTCAGCCCACACCTTTGCACCAGCATCACACCCTCTTCCCTCTCACCTTGCTATAGGAGCCACTCTCCACACCTTTTTCCTGGCTCCCTCGTGTTTTTGGGGTGTCAATCCTGTTTTAGCACAAAACATAAAACATTCCAGTGTTTTCCAGGTTCTCAAAATGTTTTCTTGGGTGGATCCAGGTGAGTTTTCGAGGCTTTCCTTCTATATAGTCCTGAAAAGCCACATACTCAGGTAAGGTTTTGAGGCTTTCCTTCTGTCAGGTAGTCCTGAAAAACCACATTGCTGAGCACTGCCTGACAGGACAGAACTCACAGCACAACTTCACCTTGCCCACGAGCTTCTTTCTGTTTCTCATGCAGACAACCCTCCTCCACATCCACATTCCACACGGCATCAGGCAATTTATTCACAAAATCACTGACTCAAAGACTGACACTTTGTTCAGAAGCAGCAAACCTGAGCCACAGTGCTGCCAACACCCCTGGGGCAGCCACCCTCCAAAAAAACCCCAAAACCCAAGGGGAATTTTGGAACCCTGTGCCACCTCAGGGCTCTGCACCAGCTGGGAGAGGAGAAAGCTGGTGCTGAAGGGCACTGGCAGTGCAAGGAAAGCGGGTGCCTTCCTGGGAAGCTGCAGGTTCTGAGTTGGAAGGGACACCCAAGGACCATCCAGTCCAACTCCTGGCCCTGCACAGACACCCCAACAGTCCCACCTTGTCCCTGTCCCATTGTCCAAACCCTCCTGGAGCTCTGGCAGCCTTGGGGCTGTGCCCACTGACCTGGGGAGCCTGCTCAGTGCCCACCACCCTCTGGGAGAAGAACCTTGTCCTGAGATCCAACCTAAGCCTGCCCTGACACCACTCCAGGCCATTCTCTGGGTGCTGTCCCTGGTCAGAGAGCAGAGATCAGTGCCTGCCCCTCCACTGCCCATCATGAGAAGACCCACTCAGTCTCCCCAAATATTCTCCCCTTCCCATTTTGGCCCCACATCCCACACTTTTATCTGCCCCTAGAATGTCTTATCCCGGCTCAGGGCACCTCTCCCTGCCAGGCTGCAGGTGTGGAGTGCCCAGAAAGCTCTGGGGGAGTAAGGATGCCATGAGGATGCCCCCAGAGGTGGCATTCCAGAACTGGGCTGGATGGAGCTATCAATCATGGTGCTATTTCTAATCAGCTGCACCCCGGCTGGTGAGCAAATGGCAGCTCATTTGCAAAGCTTTTGCTCAGTTCACTCATTAGCATAAGTATTGTTTTCCATTATCCGTGGTGATTCACATTAAACTAATGGAAATTCATCTGTCATCTGAATATATCTCAGTAAAGGGCAACTGTGAATTCAATTAGTGACTATTTGCCCCTCTCCTGCTTGGAGTGGTTTGGGTTGGAAGGGACCTCAAAGATGATCTTGTTCCAACCCCCTGCCCTGGGCAGGGACATTTCCCACCAGAGCAGCAATTTAAGGCTCAGTTCCCCACTGAAGTTGCCTGGTGGTGTGGTTTGAATCCTGCCTGATGTTGCTGCAGTGGGAGCAGAACTCTTTGCTACCTCCAATTTGAACTCGTAGGTGCCAGTGTGATAGCATTAGTAATTCTGGCTTCCAAGAGAACTAGGACTTTTACCAAGACTCCTTGGCTTATGATAAGCAGTGTCTTTTATCCTTCGCCTGACTTGATCAATTTGTCTGAAATAGTTTGTCTGAAATCCATGGCTGTTTAAGGCCAGCTTGGCTGATTTGAGGGGAAGATAGTTCTAGGTCAGCATCGAACACAGGAGAAGTGTCTGTGAGCTGAGGCCTCTCCTTCACAAGCCACACCAACATCCAGCTTCATGCCACGGTTTTGTAACTGCAGGAATCTAGTTGTGCAAAACCCCTCCACCGTGGGTCATGTTATTGCACAAAATTCCTCCCAGTTTTACATTATAACCCATTTATGCTTTATACAGGGCAGTTACATTTGCTGGTAAGTTGTTGTCATGGGTCTCTCAGTCTCAATAGATCTTTTTTCCTCCTGAAAGAGGAATTGAAATGCTGTACTTTGAGGAATGCTGGGATCCTCCCAGACAGTATCTGCTGCTGAAGTGCATGAGCAGGTCAGGCTGTGCTGAAGGTGATGACAGTGGAGTTGCCTGACACTTTCCCTTCTGGATGCTCTGAATTGGATGGGTTGGGAGCTGCAAGGATAAACAGAGTCCTGCAAGTGCTTTCCTTCACCACAACCACCCAGGCTATAATTCTCCAGGGTGCAAACTCTATAAATCCCTTTTCGCTGCTGGCATGTTAATGGCACTTGGGGAGATGTCACTTCAAAACTAAAATGAGCAATGACACACCGAGCAGCAGAAGGTAAATGGCTTTTAACAGGATAACTTGTCAGTTAAAGGCTAAATTATTTCCCTGCTGTCACTTCCCTTTACTCTGCTGGCTTGTGTTATTGGCTGTTACTGACAGTGGTTGAGAGGAGCGGTGCCCTTGGCCCTGGGACATGCTGATTACCTCTAGTTATATGTTTGTGGTGGGATAGCAGGCAGAGGGAGCTCAAATGAACTTCCATTCTTTTCTCTGGGATATGTGGAAGTGACTTGAACAGCAAGGGTTTCACTGGTTCCTTGGCAATGCCTTTCACTGGCAATCAGATGCTTGGAGTGTCCCCCAGGCAGGTTTGCCAGGAAAGGAACCTTTCCTGGGTGTACTTTGTGGTGCAGAGTCGTAATTTGGGCTTTCTAGCCCAAAAAAACCCATTTAGGTCTAATATATAATAGGTCTACTATTCCTGTAGGAGTACTTTGAGGGCAAGACATGTCCTCAAATATTCCTGTAGGACATCAGAATGGGAAAAGCACCCTTGATTTCTGGAGGATGGGTGTGGGGGCTTAGAGATGGTGGTGACTGGAATCCCTTGTACTTGGGGCTGATATTAAAGTAAATGCTGCTGCTTTAGAACTTTAGTGGGAGGTTGAAGGGAAATTTATGTGTGCAAGTCTCCCTGAATTATGTGGGTGAGTCCTTACATGAGGGTAAGTGGCAAAAGCAGCATTAGGTGCTATAAAACTGATGGAAACCAGAACGTTAAGGACATTGTGAAAATTAATGCATTATTTATACAGTGGTCTTAGCATTGAGAAAGCTACACTTTCTTAGCAGATTAATTGTTGTTAAGAAGCAGCAGAGGGGAAGAATTGATCTCTGGGTTCTGCAAAACCAGAACTTTCTGCCTTTACTCTGTGGGTCTGGTTTGAAAGCTGCCCCTGCCGAAATGGCCCTGCGGCTCTGTTTCATTTTCTCCCTTCCAGATGTCTTGAGATCTGCACATCAAGCCTGGCCTTTTCTATGTCACCATCCTCAGTAATAAAGGTACTGCAGGGCAAAATGGGGTTTTATGTACACTTGCAAAGTTTTGTTGAGATTTAGGAGACTTCTTACTGCTCTCCTATATTTGAGCAAACCATGAAGTGGCAGTGAGTTAAAGGTACTAAAATCAGCCAGTATTTCCTTCAAGCTTTAGTGGATTTTATTTGGAGTTAGAGTAGGTAATGATGCCTCTGTTCTTACCCAGTTTAGTACTCAAATCTTTCATCCTTTCTTTCAAATGCCTTTGTGGGAGGTGGATGAGAAAAAGCTGAGTATCGTTATATAGCAAAGCCATTTAAAATGCTTTGAGTGTGTTTCTTGTGTCCTCCAAGAACCAAAGACCCCTGGCCAAGAGAGTCCAGCTTAGGAACCTGAATCAAACAGGAGGTATTCAGAGTTCTTTCAAACACTTGGAATGCGGTTCAAGTCTTTCAAGTTCACAAGCAGACACATGGAAAACCAGATGGTTTCTTTGCGACAGAACCCTGAGCATAACAGGAAAACAGAATATGTTTCCCTCCCTCTTTTAGCTGGAGAAAAGAATCTTTAAAATGCCTTGCATGTGTGCTAAATAAATAAATTTAAAAATGAACCTTCTGGCCAATCACAGTTTAGCTACCCTGCAATTAAACAAATCCACAAACTGGCAACACATTTACATCTCATTAAGGGGAGGCAAATGCAGCAACTGCATGAAAATTTAGAAATTAGACACAATTACCATGTTGGCTGGAGGCAGGAAGGGGGGAGCGTTATGGAGGGAGGTTTTTAAGAGAAGTTTGATGGTTCCTTAATTGGCTGCTGCCTCCCCAGCCCCACCCAGCTCTGCTGGCTGAATGAATTTTCCAAAGCAGGCTCACTGATGCCCTGCATGTCTCTGCAGTGCAGCAGCCCCAGGGAGGGAATGAGCCCCACAGCTCAGGGCTGAGCCTCCCCTGGCACTGCCAAGGCAAGGGCAGAGATGTGGCTCAGCAGCCATTCACATGCTCTGGGGTTTTATGCTTGGAATTGTGGTGCAGCTCATGCCAAAGGAAAGGTGTTTTCCATTCCCTTCGATGGCTGGAGTGTTGGCTGCTGGTACAGAGGTGTTTCTTGGCTTTGTACAGCCTCTTGCCTCCTTCATTGTCTCCAGAACTTGCCCAGTTCTGCTTTATGTGTCCTAAGAGGTGCCACATTCCTGCCTTCTAAGGTGGTTCTATTCCACATTCCTTCCCCCTGAGGTGGTTCTATTTTCTTAGACACCAATGTAGTGTTGGGGTGATTCCTTGAATAGGTACAAACATTAATAACACAAATAACCAATGTTAATTCCCAGCTCTGCACAGTAACTGGGGGTAAGGATCACCTTGGGCATCACCTCTGGGAGCAGGACCTGCCTTTTCCTGGGGCATGTTTAAACCACTGGATTCAAGAGCCTCCCCACAATAACATTAATTAGCTGTAATAATGTTGGTTGGTCCCACTGGGAGGTAGAAAGTCTTAGCAAATAAAACCACAATGTCTTTCAAAAGGAACAGCGAGATAGGAAGGAGTTTGGTGGTGGTGGATTTTTATTGTGGGGTTTTATTTAAGCCTCTTGCACTGAGGCAGAAATGGGTCTGTCCATGGGTGCTGAACTCCAAAAGCACCACGGTGATGTTCCAGTCCAGCCCAGTTGAAGGGTTGCTGGGAATAAGCTCAGCCCACCCCAGGGAATCACAGAGGGGTGAGGAATGGGAAAAATTCTATTGCTGCCAATCACCAGGTCCACTCTGCCCGTGTGTTTAATGGCCCTATTAAATATAGCAAGTGTAAATCTTAGAGATTGCCTTGAAAAGGATTCAGCTGCTTCAAAAATGGAGCTATATTTTGGATATATGACTTGTGCTTCAGATCCATAAATAAAAAGTTAGTATATCTTGAAGTCACAGGTAAAAGCTACTTAGGTGTCTCTCTATATTTCTGGAATTGTGAGGTCTGTGCCTTTCCATAACACCCTGGCCTCTCCCACAGTTTTCATGGCAAAACCCAAGTTGACACAATAGAAATAAGTTACATAAGGAATAAACAGAAAGTCCTACAGGCTGATTTATACACTGCATAATGTGCAACCTGCACTATCTTTGGGGTTTTTCCCCCTCAGTATTTCTTTGGGCATCTTGTTGTGGGGGTATTTTCCCCCCTGCCCTTAAATTCAGGCTCTGTGATAGCTCAGGTACCTCTGATCCACTAGATCTGTCACTTTGCAGGGCACTGTGACACCGAGGAGAAGCTTTATCGTTAACGTAAGAATTGATGAACAGTAGTGAACTGGTGAATTGATTAGGAATTAATGACATTGTGTCCAGGGACTACTGATGAGGGGGGGTAGGAGCCTGTGGGGAATTTATATGTTCTGCTGTAGATGAGGGACTGTGCTGTCAGTAATTCAGGGCACTGTAAGTGCAGCAGTGAACCAGTTCAGGGTTGAAGACAGTTCCCACAGCATTAATCATCAAACTGTCAGTGAGTTCAGTAGTATTTTACTCCTGAAGTGTGCATAGCCTTGGTATGAATAACTAATGGGGGTGAGGTCCATGGTTATAAGTGATGGGGGGTGAGGTACATTGGCTGAAATGTAGGTGCCACTTGGAGGGATATAAAAGCTCTTTGAACCCTCCCTTTACCATCCCTGCCATATCCTCTGGCTCTTTTCTGCACAGCAGGATCACACTGCATAAAGGGAAGGTGTACAACCACCCTGGCCTGATGCCACAGCTTTCTGTGTGCCCCAGTGCCTCTCTGCCTCCTGTGTGAAACCAGCCCTTGGCTTATTCACGAGACACCTCTCCAGGAAGGGTTAAAGCAGGTGATAATGTGGCCCCTGCCTGTGGCTGTGCTGCTTTACTTGAAGTTTGCCATGAAGGTGCCTTGCTGGGGCAGGGAGAAGGGGCTGCAGCTGCTCCTCTCCTGCCACTCCATCCCCCTCGGCCCTGAACACGGATCACAACGTGTTGGCAGCGAGTGCTGATTTCTGAGCTCAGGAATAATTCATACAAATGTCTCCCAGCTTAGCCAAGGGAAGCAATTTCAGCTGGAACAGAATATAATCCATTTCACCCTGGCATTGACTAAAGGGAAGGGCACCTGTTATTACTCTGGTCTTTATTTTATTTTTTATTTTTTTTTGCAAATACTCAGACACTACGATGATATGTGGAAAGGAGAAATCTAAAGGTAGGTATAAAGGGTATAAATCAAAACCTCAGGTGGAGTCACAGGCAGACTCCATGGAAACTGCTTGCAGTCATCACTTCCTAATGGGGCAAAGCAAGAGTTTCGTGTAAGCAAATTTGGGCAACTGTAAAAATGGGATGAGGTTTTAATCTTTGGTCTCAGATGTCACAGTACAACTGCATTGTAAACCCTGTGCTCTTGCTTTTGGCAGCAATGGGTATTGCTGAAGATGGATCACATATCTAAAGTAATTGGAGTGAGAGCGTTTTCTTGGGCTTCTCTGAGCACTCCCGTGCCTTCCTTTTAGGAAGAAAGCAGCAATTACCTCCTTGCCACCTTATTTTTTCGTGTAGTGAAACAAATGTTCTGAAGTGGATCCAAGAAGGTGCAATTCTCATGTGGATTCCATCTTTAACTTATTTGCAGTAATTGCCTGAGTAAGCCAGAATTTATCTGGAAGGCCCCGGTTTAGATAAATTCCTGCTGCGCCGGGTGCTATTTTATAAAGAGAGGGGGAGGAATTGTGAGAACAACAAATTAAAACTAATCTCATCTCCTGAAATATTTCATTACACAAACTCAATTTATTATGCAGAGCTGCCCTTTTAAACACGTGTGAGCTGGTGAGACGAGCAGGGCTGCACAAAGGAAAGAATAAACAGAACAAATCAGCAACACAATCTCTCTCCAGAAGAAAACAACCACCTTCTGTAATTTACTGTAGCTGTAGCTTGGAGAACTGCCCTAGCCCTGCTGACACTTGGCACATCCAGGGGAAGGGATTCTCCTATGAATTGGGGTCCTTGTGGTGTCCCGTAACCCAGGAATCTGCAATCCCCTCGTTCCCATACCTCAGATTAAGTGGGAAGTTGCCAAAGTGTGTGGACTGGAGTTTAGACCCTGTTCTAGAGTGAATAACCAAGACCCTGTGGTTCTGGGGTTGAGGAATTCCTCTTTAGCTTGTTTGTGAAATGTCTTCATGAAGAACACTTTCTGAAACCCAAAGCTTATTATAAACTGGGCATCTCCAGCTCCTGGTAAGGGTGCCACCCATCCTTTGTGCACAGAGTGTTACCTGCTGCTTCTTCCCCCAAACCCCTGGTTTGTGTGTCTGGGGATGAAAGAGCTGTTTTGAAATATTTCTATTGTAAACCCACTCATTTAGTTGCCCTTGGAGCTTTGCTGCCTTGGGTAACCCAAAAGCAAAGCTCCACCAAAGCCTGTGATCCCTTTCCCTCCCAAACACTGCTTTATTCTGTGAGGAAACGAGGTTTCTCCAAGGATGGTTCCAAATGAGTGGAGGTTATTTATGCTTCCTTTTGTCTCCCAGTTCGAGCAGAGGTGAGAGGTTCTGTTCAGCAAGTGGTCTGGGAAGAGCTGTGGAACAATGGGGAAATAAATTCCATGCTGGAATCCAGCAGCCCCTCCAATCAATGTACTTTCCAATTAATTCCTCCGTATAAGCAGGACTTCTGAAAACAGCGTGCTGCTCTTAGCCCTGCCTTTAATTTATTTTGAAAAATGTGTAATTATCAAGCTGTGAGCAAATTGCCATTCCTTTCACCTGGCTCCTTTCAGCACTCATTGGCATTCCGAGGAGCCATTGATTAATGAGCAGAGCAGCAGAGGACAGGGATGAGGCGAGGCAGCCACAGGCCATGGGCTGCATTCAGCAGCAGCAATGCCTCAGGAGGAGGGATGTTCAGCCCTGGGGTGCAAATCTGATTTTCTTGATGGAGAAAAACATTAAAACTCCACCGTTCCTGTGGGCCAAGATCATTCTGTGCCTCGCACAACGCAGCAGCGAGTGGGAAAGGTGGAGCTCCTCCTGCACTGGAGGTTTCTTCCTCAGGGATGCTGTGTAGAGCCCTTTTGAGTCTCCCTTTTCCCCTTTTGTCCCTTTGCCTGTGGGACAAAGGGGAGCCTTCTCTGTTGTTATGCACAGTGATGTTCTGTGCCTTTCTAGCTCTCTGTGTTGTACCCACGAGGCTCGTTCTGTGTTCCCACTTCCAGAGGTTTATATGTGGCTGCTGTGCAACTTCTGATGTCCTGAAGTTCACTTGAGAGTCAGCTGGGGAAGGGACACTCAGCTGGTGGGTTTTGTTCCTTTTCAATATGAAAATTAAGCATCTTCTAAGTTTTCAGTGACTCAGTCTTTTCCTCCAGCCCCCATCCCTGCCCTTATTAGGGTGACAATCAGAGTGCCATTGGGTGTCATCTCCACCTCAGCTACTGAGGGTGAATTGCAGGAGCTGGGATGCACCGAAGTGTTTCTTACAGAATGCTGGTTATTGTCACTTAAACCCTGAGCTGAGGCACTGATGGAGTAGAAGAGGCAGAGATGCTGAATCCCTTTGTCTTGTCCTCTTCAGCCCTGATCATCTCAGGTGTCACTCACTGTGGGTTTGCTCGGCCCCTTTCCCAGCAAACAGAAGTTCAGATCTGTGTGTTTGTTTTGCTGGTTGTGATGGGGAGCTGATGTGATGTGATGTCTCCTCAGTGCTGGCAGACACACAGACCTCCAAATGCTTCTCTTAGAGCTCCCTGTGACTGGTGAGCTCAGAGCACCATAAAGCAAAGCTGCACTAAAAATTTCTAATGTGAAGGGTGAAAACAAGAAATCACATGTGCATCTTTTATAATCCCCCATTCCCTATTTTCCTTTGCTTTGGGTTTCTTGGGGTTGTTCACCTCTTCAGGGGGACAGCAAGTTTTTTGGTTATGTTTTTGGGGTTTTTTAAACTTGTTTGGGCTAAACTGCAGAAGGACTGAGGATGCACAGCTTTTAGTAAGCCTTTGCTAGAATTCAGAGGTGTGCAGGATTGAACTGACATCCCTCTTGCTTGTTACTTTATAAGTTGCTCACTTTATAGTTTCCTCTTTCTGCAAGAGTTAAGAATTGTGTGTTAATATAAGCAGGTTCTGACTTACCAGCCCTCCAGGCCAAGCAGGCTGCAAGCTGATACCATGAGAAGTAGGATATCAGCCCCAAAAGGGACAGCTACTTTATTCTATCGAGTTGGCAATGAAGGAATAAAAAGAAAAGCCTGGCATGTGAGCCCAGCAGTTTCTTAAAACCCTGCTACAATCCATTTAACAAATTGTTTCTCCTCTGTCTTCACCCTGGTTGTTCTTATTATTATGCCTGTTATCTGATGGTTATTTAATCTATATTTTGTAATTACTTCCCTTCTGTCTTTCACTCCAACATACATTCATTTTCTTGTTGCACTAACGCAGTGACCTACATTATCCAAGCTGTAAAAGTCAATTATGCTGCCTGTGATTTTTCAAGTGGTGTTTAGCAAATGGGTTTTTGTACTATCCACCCATTACCTGGTTCCTTTACAGAGCAAGGGTTTGGGTTTTTTTAAGGCACCTCTTCAAATTTTCCCTGGAAATACAATTCCTTTTCCAGACCTGGGTGCAAATTGCCCTGCTGGAGTGCTGGGAGGGAGTAAGGAATGGACAATATGGAGCATTTCATCAGCTGTCTGTGATTTGGGAATATATTGTTCCAACCTTACTGTATCATGTTCTGAGCACTTTTCAAACTGAGTCTGTGCATCTTGCACCTCTGCCATTGAATACCAGGCTTTAAGTTAAAGCCACGTTTGTGGTATTTGACAGCCAAGAGGCATCCCTGCTACCACACGAATCCCAGCATCATCCGTACCCAGCAGAGCAGCAGCTCCCCAGGGATGGGTGGGTGGGGAGGATTGTTTGTTTTTTAATCAAGCCTCACTCATTAATGCCTGCAGCTTCCCTGCATTCAGATGTTCACCCTTCAGCCTTTCCCTGGCTTCCTGTTACGATATTGAGATGTGAGCACGTTACAGATGAAGTTCAGAGCCCGTGCTAATAAGCTCTCCAAGCCCATGCTAATTTTGTAGTAGAAGAAAAGGAGGTATCAGAGGGAATTTGCTCGATAGAGGTGCAATCATCCTCAAGCTCTGGCTCTTCCCTGGGATGAAGGCTGATTGCTTTATGACTTCCCATCAGGAGATGCTCACAGCAGTAGCCCCGTGCAGCCCTGCTCACACCTGGCACATCCATGGCACACGTGTCCTGATGGAGACGTGCTGCACTTTGGGGGATGATGTTTATAAGGGATGCCTTTTTTATAGTCAAAGGTGGAAAATTTGTCCTTCCCTCGTTTTTGGGGTTTTTCCCCTCCCTCACCTCCTTATGCATTATCTCTACATGGTCTATATAAAAATAAATTGAAGTGGTTTCCTGAAATCAGTAACTTCTGTGCTGCTCAACAAGTGCTCTAGGGAGGTTTTTCCATTTTATATGCAGAAAATATGTGGCATTTTTTTTCCTCAGGCCTTTGGGTATGGATCTAGTTGTCAGCGTGCCACTGTAATTGCCACCACCACATTTGAGCCCAGCCTAAGTACCAACTGATTTAGCTTCCCTTTTGTTCCCCCTTACAATTCCTTCTGTTAAAGGCAGCTGTTATTCCTTCATTTAAGATCCAGAATTAAGGCAGAGGAAAATTAAATGACTTGCCCGAGGTCAGGAGCAGAACTAGGAGCAGAATGGAGGTCTCCCAAGTCTAAGCTCAGTGGTTTAATTGCAAGCTGAGATCCAAAGGTGAACATTTGCATGTGGGGTTTTTTTGGGGGGTGGAAGGTCTGAGGTTCTTGAGGGAGCATTCCAGGTGCTGGACCGTGTGCTGGCTTTGCATCTGGCTCTGTTTTGATACCTGGCTTTTTCATTAGAGCAATTTCCAGAGCGGCTTGCAAACACGATTATTTTAGGAAGTTACAAATGAGTATCAGAATAACCAGAAGGCCCCTGTGAAATCATGAGTAGAGCTGGGGCCTAAAAATAAATAAGTACACTTTAGCATCATTTTTTGAGCTTATGTTCTCCCTTGTAACCCTGTCAGTGCAGGAACGTGTGCCTGGGGCTGGGGAGCTGCAGACAACAAGGAAGATTTAATAGCTCCGCTGTAAATGTGAGAGCATCTTGTCACTGGCTTTCCACAGATTGGTTTGGATGACTGTAAATGCCTGAATTGTAATATGTGCTCCTTGGGAGGTGTTCAGCAATCAGTATCTCAGTGCTGTAAGCCCAGCTGGGAAGATAGACCTGTGCAGGAGCTAATGCTACGGAAAAAAAAATCTCTCTATTTCAAGAATCACAACAGAAAATTTGATTTCCCCCAGCCCAGTGTTTATAGACTGGTATTCTCTCCTCTACAGGAAGCCAATCTGAGCTTTCACAGGGCTCCTGCTGCAGGAAATCCACTGGCAAATTCATGCCAGGCTTGTGGTGGCCGAAGGGCAGGTAAGGATGGAATTGGTTGTGCTGGTGGGAGATGAGAGAAACGAGAGAAGGGAGAGAATGGCCCAGCAGGGAAGGAGGGACGAGTTGTTGTCATCATCATGGCACTTCTAAAAACCCATGGAAAATGCTGCTGTGTGCCCTGAGTGACCTTTTGCAAACCAGGTGGGCTTTGCTGCATGGAGAGTGGGCTTTGTGTGACCTGCCTGGGGAAGAAAAGGAAAAGGCAATGCCAGAGGGCTTGAAATTCCCCCTTTTTGTGGGCTCAGTGCTTCCACATTGCCCAGAACAGAGATGAGCCAACTCGACCCTGAGCAGAAGTGTGTACTGAAGTAGCTTCATGCATATATTTATTTTTATTGACCTGAGGGTGGGAGAAAATTGACTCACACTGAAAAAAATCTTCAGGCCTCCTGTTTTGGGGGTGAGCTTGGCAGTGTGTCCTAAATCCCTGGGCACTCCACACTTGGACTGCAGAGCTGGTGTCCTCTGCAACGTGCCTCGTGTTCCTTCTCCCCTTGCTTGTTCTCTGGAATTAGCTGCCAAAGGAGAGCAGAAGGATGAGAGGCAGCCAAGTTTTATCTCGGCAGTGGCAGCCACGTTGCCTTTGGAGTGTGTTCTGGAAAAGCAGGACATATGTCCATTCCCCCTGCTGTGCACAAAGCAGATATTCCCACCCTTGTGCAGACTCCCAGCAAGGCAAGTCATTGTTCCCGAGAGCAAAATCCTTTGATGCCCTTCAACAGAAGCAGGGAATTCTCTTCCAACAGGACCTGATCATGGCCAGGGGCTTGGATTCGGTTCTGAAGCTCTGTGCAAATGCTGCAAGCTGATTTTGGAGTGCTGGTTAAATGGAAGTTTTCAACCCACACCTGAGGGAAGCATACTTACTGCAAGATATCTGGTGCTTTACACTGAGACTCTTTCTTTTTACCTCAGATTAATTTTTCAGGGGAAAAAATGCCCAGTGGCCCAGCAGAATAATTACATATTTTCTCCAAATCCTCCTGTATAAAAGAAAGGGAAAACTAGGTATGTTGCACCAGGAGAAAGATCCATGCTTATAGAAGAGTTGTGCTTTTTGATGATGTTACTTGGTGAGGAAAAAAAGGTTTTGCCAGCAAACCTTCGTGCTTTTTGTCCTGAAATTGCAACCTTGGAAAACTTTAATCAAAACCTCCTTATTGGGTAAAAGGCATTCAGGGAAGGAAAGCAAAAAAAAGGAGGAAAAGAAAATAAAAGAAACAAAATTAAGTACTTGAGTGCTGGAGGGGCAGAAAGGTGAATGGATTGCTGTTCCTGTAGGAGTTGCTGGATAAATAAATCATTAAGAGAACTCAGAGTGTTCCCTCAGAACTTCCCCAGCCTTTCCCAGTGTATTTGGGTCCTGTGCTCTTACTGGTCCCAGAGGGAGCAGTTTGGCTTGTGCAAAGCTGTTTGCCTACAGGGTGAATGAGCACTCTGCTCTCGCTGGGTAGGCATTCATTTCTATTTTTATGGGCATTGTTAACACTATCATTATATATATACATATATACATACACATGTATATATGTAACAGGTCTTGGTAAGGGATGTGTTGCAATAAGCACTACACAGAAAGTGTAGCAGATGTGGGCTCAAAGCCCTGGAAAATTAAACATGATGCCCCTTTTTGCCCTGTCACACGAAAATACAACATTTTACCCATCTGTCCTGAGACTGGGGCAGATGCTTAACTAGAAGACCACATTCTTCATGTAGTCTTATAGTAATATTATATGTTCTTGTTGAATTATTCATCTTTTTCTTTGACTTACACTGGTCATCTTCCCTCCCCTCAGGGACTGCTGCTCCCTGTTTGCTCATGCATTCATCTTATCAATAGAAAAAGCAGCATCCTCAGCAGGCACTCGTGGAACTGAAAGCTGAAAAGAAACCTCATCATGGTCCAAATTATTCTGGGTATTCCAATAATTGATTGCTCAGAAATCGATCCAGTTAAGGTAGTGTTGGTGCAGTTTGAAAGCTGGTGAGGTAACTCAGCAGAGCAAGAGAGTTTCTTTCATCCAGGTCTTGTCTGGAAGGATGAATAAATCAGACATAGGAATAAGCTGTTAGGAGACATTGAATCTTCTCCTGGTTCCCCCACCTGCACAAAAGAAGAGCCAACAACAACTTCCAAAACCAGTATTAATGCTATTCCCAGGTTTTCTGGAGGTAAAAGTTGGCTCCTCCAGGGCATCCTCCCTCCTCTTTTATAAGCACTCACTCTTCTACACACTGAGCCAAGCCTGGATGGTGGGAAAGTTGATTTAAGATGTGAAAAACCTGGGGTTTAATTCATAGGATGTTGTGAAGTACCCACGGACCTTGTGCTGGGTGGGGAAGGAATTTCAGGTTGCTGAAACTGTTCTTGTGTAGCCTGTAATAAGACAAGAGCCCCATTTCTGAGTACTGAGACTCTTTGGCAGGAGGGACTTTATCTATGCAGTGCCACCAAGACATTGCTGCCATTCCAAATCAATGCAGGCTGGGGCTTGTTTGTTGTTTTTTTTTTAGTAATAATAATAAAAAGAATAATTATGTGGATCTTTATTTCTTAAAAAAAACCCACAAAACAAAACCAAACCCCCCCCCAAAAAAGCTCCCATTGCAAAAGCTAAATGAGACAAATAACCCTGAGAGAGCAAGAAGGCGATCTCCCCAAATTGAAGCCAGTCAATTTTAACATTCACAGCGCTCGAGGCAATTTGAGGCAGTGTCAACGTAATGGAAAAAGCATATTCCTGAAGCTGCCTTACAGAAGGCTGTGTTTGAGTCCTTAATGATGATAAATCAATGATCTAGAAAATAAAATGCCTTTCCTATTAACCAGATGGGCACACAAATTCTTCTCAGGCTTCAAGACGTAAGCACCCAAAGTTTTCAATTAGTGCTTCACGTCCCACTACCTTAAAATTATAAGTAATTAAATTGGAACACAGTGCAGGCACAGATATATAAACTATCTTTCTCTTGCTTTCTCCCCCTATAAAATATTGTCTGCCTGCTGATTGATACAACCCTTTAACTGAGCTGAGAGATTCTCTGCTAACATCCTAAGAGAGGCACTGGAGCAGAACTCTGAAAATTGAATTACAACCTTCGTATTGAGCCAAAGAGCAAAGTTGTGATTATGAGGTCCTGCCTCTCTATTTCTTCCCCCTGAACTCAACTTTCCCAGGGGTTCTTTTGTGCCTTGACAAGTTCCTTATCTCCAGTACCATCAGGTGCATGTCCTGTTATCTGCCTGGTCTGTTCTGCCTTCATTTGCCTCTCAACTTCTGAAGGGCTGTGGCCAAACCTGAGCAGAAAAAGGGGCAGGGAGGACTTGGGGGAATTTGGGCTGAGTGGAAATTTGAACCTCAGAAGAACAAATAACAACTGAGCAGCTTAACCCTGTGCAGCCAGATTTATCCACTAGGAGAGCTAGTAAATGTAAATATTTTTCTGTCCCTTAAAAATGCTGAAATTTGGCAGATAAATTTTAAAACCACCAAGATTTTCCAAAGGTGTAAATGCTGGGTGTGCTACACTCCTGTCAGGGCTTGAGGTGATTGAAGAACAGTAAAATTGTCTGGCAATGAGAGGGACAAGACTGTCTCACAGCCATTCTCCTCTTTCCAGCTCTGTAGTACATTTCAGCTCCCACGTGTTTGATGATGTGAGTGATTAAAGTAGGGTATAAAGTCACTTTTTATAATGGTGACTGTCATAACTTCACAGTTCCCTGTGTGTAATGGCAGGGGAATTACATCCCAGTTTTGTTTTCAAATACATAAATAACGCTTATCCTTATGACTAGAAGGTTAATTTCATGACAACATAACAGCCTTGGATGTTTTTCTTAATGAAGTGCTGTTAAACTCTAGATATTTAACTACATCATATTTATGTTGTAATTATTCCTACTTGTTGGGTACATTTCCCGTTGCATAAATTGTGGTGGTTTCAAAGAGGCTCAGACAAAAGCATTGTGTACTGGAATTGTTGGCTGATTACAGGGGGATTATCTGGGTATGAATTATGGTCCAGGAGAATTTTTTTTCTCTTGTTTTGGGCTTTTTTTATTATTATTCCCTGCCCTCTGAGGCTCTTGGATAGACTTCATGCCCTTGCTTTCCACCCTTAGGGCCTTTGAATACCAGGAGTGCAGAATCATGACTTCCTATAGATTAATCCTGGTGGTTAATTGGCTTCAGCCCCCAGGAGATCATAGAGCTGATGAAATTTTTCCTCAGAAAAGCCTGGGGCTTTGGTGGCTTTGATTTTCTAACACAATACTGTCATCTCCCTTCTCTCAGGACACTTGCTGCATATCTTTGCTTAAATTTACCTGTTTGTGGGAATTCCTTGGGGGTTTTGTTATCTGTGTCTCCTGCCCCTCTGTCTTGCTTGACCAAGTTGTTGCAAATTTATTTGGAGACTCAAAGAGGCAGATTAAGACATAAAACCCCAGTAAAAGCTTAAGTGTTGTTTTCATGGGGAACAAGGCTCAAACTCTGTGTATTTTCAATAAAGCTGTAGGCAGAGGAGTCCATTTATACCGACTTTTATTGCCTGTTCTAAAACTTTATTTTAATGCAACTTCAGGAAAAAAACCAAACGTTCTAGTCTGATCCTGTGCCAATTAAGATAATAGAATTACTAATGAAGTGAAAATATTTGCTCTAGTCCACGTGCTCAGAGAGTTGTTCACAGGTAAATGCTCATTCCCTTCCTTTAAACTGGGAGCTGTAGCTGCTTCATGGAATTTCAATAGGAAATGCTTTATCTCCCCCATTTATTTTTTACCATAGATCAATGTCCTCTGAAACCTTCCCAATGCCTCTTTAAACAGCCCTTCTTATCCTTCTGTTCATCTTTGGACAGAATGTTCCCTGTTCTGTGCCCCGTGGTGTTCAGAGCCTGCTGCAGAACTATTTCTGGGCATCTTGCAGGCTGGAAGTGCTGTGGCTGTGGAAAAACTCCCTGTGTGCCTCCCAGATGCCTTCAGCAAATGGACAGGCCCCCCTTTATCCTGAAATCCTGTCCTGGGTGGGCTTGGGGGTTCTCTTTGTGCTGGTGTTGGAGGCCAGAAGATCACACAGGGCACACACAACCCTGGAGATGCTCCAGTAGGTGTTCCTGTGGCTGAATCCATGAAGATAAGCCTGAGACATCTCTGACTGATGCATTATCTGCTGAATCACAAGAACCTGCTAATTGAATAAATAATTCCTCCTCATCCCCCCCAGATCTACCCAGGAATAGCCCCAGTCACATTTTCAGGGGGCTGTCAGTCCAAGCTTTGATGTTCTAATTCTGCACATACAGGATCCTGAGGAAATAAAACACCATTTTGGAAGCAGTCAGGCATGAAAAGCAAGAGGTTGTTGTATCTGAGCTATTAGAAGAGACCTAACAGAGCAAGCTGATAGTTCAGGGTGTTAACTCCTGCTGCTGTGCACAGAGACACAGCCTGGATATCTGTGCTCTAAAATGGGGTTGTGATTCACAGGACATTTTTATTTTCAAACCAGACCAACAAAAAAGAGCACAACTCATCCCACCTGAAATCCCCACGCCAGTTCTGGAAGGAGCCTGGAGCAATTAAAATGATAATGTGGGCACCTCAGGGAACTGCTGAGATTAAGGAGTGATAAATGCCAGGCAATATCTATAAAATAACAGCCTTTTTTTTTAGTTTTTAATCACTTTAGTGACTGTTAGGAACCAATGGAAAATGCCAAGGAAGAGAAAATGTGCATGAGGTAGTGCTGGCACATGTTATGGATGGAAGGGTCGTGTCACATTCAGGGACACAGGGAGAAAATATTGCAGGAAGGTCCTCAATGGCACAAGGACAATTTGGATTGCAAGCCTGAGGGGCAGCTGGCCTTTCCTTGGGTTTTTGAAATTCCCCTTTAGTCCTTGAATTAGAAACAATAAAAACCCCTTACAGATGTGCACACACTCATTCCTTCCACCAGCATTGAAAGGAAGCTTTTATGTCTTTTAATGCCTCTTTTAAAATACACCTGTGCTGCTTGATTTCCTTGGCCTTGTAAGGGCAAAGCCAGGAGAGAGATTTCAGCTTCTGTCCCACAAACAAACCAGCAGTTCCTGTGGAATTCTGTTCCAAGCAAGCATTTGTTTAATGACATATTAATAATACAAGCTAAGCTGGACAAACTGTATAAAAGCAGGAGGTGGTGAGAGTAGCAGTGCACAGGGGGGTGAGGAGGTGGGTGATGCTCCCAGCTGCTCTCCATCCCTGCTGGATGGAGTTTCTCCTCAAAGGAAGTCAAGCTCCAAAAATCCTGTCCTGCAAAGCCCACCTGCTGTGCTGGGGCTTTGTGGGATCACAAAATGATGAAATCAGCCACAACGTGTCTGTTTATGGAGTTGGTGTATAAATACACCTTGACTTCCATGCAAACACTCCTTATCCCCAGAGATTTAAGCCCCCTAAAAAAAATGACGATTCCTTGCCAGTGGCACATAAGCATCAATTTAGAGAATTTTTCATAAATAGAGTCTTCCTGAGGGCAGCCTCATTAATTCACTTTTGGCCTAGCACAGCACTGCCCTCATGATCAGAAAAGGCTCCTCTCAAATTGGGAACTTCTGCTTCTCCTTTAACTTCATTATCAAACCCCTCGCTGTTCCGAGGTCTGTAATAAAGCAGCCCACTTCTGCCAGAGATAAATTTTGTTTATGATCTGAGTTGTGTCTCTGATAATTGAGACCTGAACGCCAGAAAGTCATAAAAAGTTCCCCGTGGTCACGAAGTTCCCTCTAGTTTGCCTTTCCTGCCCTAATAACCCTCTCTATCCCAGGTTTTGCTTCTCTTAACCACGGCACATTGAATTACCCAGTCCCTGCGAGAAGCTTTAAGAGTCCTTGTGTATCTTAGGGGTTGTTAGGACTGCATTTCATTAACTGTAATAAACCACCACACCGTGTTTGCTGGAATAACAACACATTGGACAGGAGGAGATAAGCTCCTGTCAGGAAGTGTCTCTAAAGCACAAGCAATCCCAGCGTTTGTTCTTTATGTTGCTGACATTGTTGGTGGCATTTCAATCTCGTATCCTGCAAGCTCAAGCGGTGCTTGTGGTTGTTCTGTGGCACTGAGATGGTACCAGGGGGCTTCCCAGGGGAGCAGCATCCTGCTTTGTGGCTGCTTTGTGTGGTGGTGGCAGCAGGCAGGGACATCAGCCCTGCTGTGCCAAATGAACCAGCTCAGAATTTAAAACAACCCTCCAGCAGGGTGGGAGAGGGGAATGACAAACCCGTGGGGATGACTTGGGGAAGGGGATCCAAGAGCTAAACTGGTGAATGGTAATGCCTCGTGGTCACAAAATGGTCTGGGTTGGAAGGGATCTTAAAGGTCATCTTATTCCATCCCCCTGCTGTGCACAGGGACAGCTTACACTATTCCAGGTTGCTCAGAGCTCCATCCAGCCTGGCCTTGGACACTTCCAGGGGTGGAGCACCCACAGCTTCTCTGGGAACCCGTTTCCAGGGCTCTCCATCCTCCCAGGGAACAATTTCTTCCCAGTATCTAATGTAAACCTACTCTCTTTCAGCTTTCAACCATTCCCCCTTGTCCTTTCCAGTAGAGATTCATCCCACAACAAGAACAAAATTGGTTGTGAGACTCAGAAATGTGCAAACTGTTCAACATCTCCTAAATTCAGGGTGAAACCTTCCCAGGGCATGAGTACTGAAAGTTATTTGAAGTGAACAGAGAGTTAGTGTGTTTGTGTTCCAGTCACACTGGGGCAAGAGGACCACAGTGCTGCTAATCTGGAGTAAATTCCACCTCAGCTGGAGATTCTCCTTGCTCTTTCTGTAGGTTTTATTCTTTGTTGTGGTAGTGCATAAAGAAAGTTTAGCACTGTGTTACTGTGCCAGTAACTGGGCAGAAAGAGAATGAGAACACAGTTATTGCCTCAAAGCACTTTTATGTCAGTTCTCTTGTCCTCTCTCAAGACACAGATATTTACACTGAGTCATGGGACCATTTTATCACTTAACACATTTTTCAAATCTCAGAAATACCTGTTTCCAGATGAATATATTGCTACTGCTCCTGTGGCTCAGAATATGTTAGTGTCTCTTACCTTTGAGATTTGCATATTTATTAAATCCTGTATTAAATCATCCTTTTATTTGCCACAGAAACAGTGGAGTGAGTCTTACATTTTCCTGGGAACTTTTCTGAGGTTTAGGGGTTCTCCAGGGAATGCCTTTTCACCTGCTGCTGTGGAACTGAAGTTTTCAAGGTGCTTGTCCTCTCCTCCTGGTCTGTCTGGAGTGTCACATGGACCACTGGAGCAGTGGTGGAAATCACGTGCCAGAGCAGAACCAGCTGATGCTTCGTGTAAGACTCTTCTCTCAGGGGGATGAAAACATGAAATTCCTCTGAAATTCTCTGTTCCCCTCTCCTGGCTCCCCAGGCCTTCTGCCTTTGCTCTCAGCATTAATGGGATGTTGAGGACAAACCTCACACCACCTTTCCCCCCATATTCCAGCCATGTAATCAGCTGGAGTTCTGCCTCAAAGGAGAAAAGCACAGAAAGAGCAGCTGCTTTCTTGCTGCCAGCCCCTCTCTGCCAGGCTATTTTCTGCTGCTTGTCACCACGGGTTCTGGGCACCTGTGGCCTCAGGCTTTGCAGGAGCACAGCCTCTCCTGCAATTGCTCCAGCTGCTTGTGGCATCGTTTGCATGATTTGTGCAGTGGGATTTTCCTTAAGACTGAGAGTCACAGGTGATTCAAGTGTCAGGGGACCTGCAGGTTTAATCTCCTCTCCATCATCACGCTGCTTACAGAGTCAAAGCGTGTCTCTATCAATCTGCCTTCCAACTCCCCTTTGCTTTGCTCTCTGGGCCATTCCCTGGGGCACAGAGCACTGTGGAGCCATACATATTTTGTGTGCTAATAAGCAAAAGAGAAGCAGAAAAAAAGCAGCCCCAACCTGTGCAATAATTTGTTGCAGCATGTGCTGTAACATTATTAGCTGATTCCTTTGGAAAATTACCACCAGGACAGCTTTGCTGACTTGCACATGTATAATGTATAAATGGAGCCATCAAAGTTTAATGCACCCTTAGCAATGTTCTTTCTTACACTGCCTGTGACAAGAGTTTCTCTTTTTTTTTGCCTCAACAGTTTATCACACTCTGTGTGACACCAGTGCAATATAATGAAGTGCAACTCAGCCCTGCCATCCACAGAGGGATTTTTTATTCCCTTGTTCGCTTTGCCACCACGACGTGCAATACTCATTGATGGGGTCTTTCACAGCCTTGGGCAGCCAGGCAGCCTCTCTGCATTTATCCTTAGGACCACTTTGCTCAGGGTAAATGATCTGCCCATATTCCCATAACCAAGATCCAGGAGTCTTCCCTTCCCTTGCAAGCTTTCCTAATTACACTCCCACAAGGAGTGAAGTCCCTGCCCTCAGGAGGTTGTGATTTAGACAGCCTGAACCAAGGACAGCAAAAATGAAGCTGTGCACACAACAACAACAGATGAACAAACCCAAGCCTAGATATTTTATTACTGGGGCTGTTAGAGCATATTTTGTCCACATTTTTCTCAGTGTAAAAACAAGAGAGAATAAATCTGAATTGATTATGTGTGTAGAGAAGGAAGAGTTTAACAGCAAAATAGGTGAGAGAAATACTCTCAGAGCATCCAGAAGCTTGGACTGCTCAGCTCTGTTGGATAACCAGGCTGTTTCCACAGTTCTCTGTGGGCTCTGGTGCTTTCAAAATTACCACCTTCAGCATAAAAATCCGGGATCACCAGCAGCTGACTGCCTAATTTTAGCTGTTTATCCTGTGGAATTAAATGCACTGCATTTAGCATCTTCCTGAAACATGATGTATGTGTTAACTTAGCCCAAAAAGAAAAAATATTGACCCAACAGTGTAACACATCCAGCAGGAACTCCAGGCACTGTGATAATTATATTGAGATTTTGAGCCATGTATTTTTGAACTAAACTAGTCATTGACTTCATAGATTTCTTTACTTTCTTCTCTCTTGCAAAGAATTATGTTCTGCTGCAACACTTTGTGTAATGCCAAGTTCCCTTAGACTTTCAACCCCTGGGAGAGTTCACAGCATTACTAATTTTTTCTACAAGCCAGCAGGGTTTGACTTAATAAGGAGCAACAGTGTTTTTCAATGTGGATTTCTTCCAGGATAATCCTTTTCAGACTGGAAGCACAACATTTCCACGAGGCTGGGATACAGGTGGCTGCTGTCCCTGCCCTCCTCTGGCTGGAATCCTCCTGCTTTGTGCCACTGAGCTCGGGAGTTTGCCAGCTCAGAGTCGGATTCAGGAAGCAAGAAGAGCTGAATTCTCTTCCTGCTGTTGCCTTGAAGTTGTAAGCACGAGCAGGGGGTGACCTGCATTGCTGATGGGTGCATTTCATGGTGCTCTTCTTAAATTTGTGTGAACTCTTACATCTTCAGGTTGGTTTAATTGTGTGTTTACTTCAATTCCGTTTAGGGGTAGCAGATTATTAAGGGGCGAAACTGCTGTGGGGACTGGTTTGCACAGGGAACTTGATAACTAATGTGCTGGTGGGGAATAGCAAATCTTGGAGGCAGCAGCAGCACAAAACTGTCCATCAAGGGGAGTTAAGAGAGGAAAACAGGAGGACAAAGTGATTCCTTGTTTCAGCAGACCCATCACTAAGACTGGATGAGGTTTGGGGGCACCACCCAAGGGAGAACAGCTCTGTGGGCTGCAGAAGTGCTCGTGGTGCAAGGAAACACCAACACCTCCGTGCTGTGAGAGCTGAGGGAAAGGCAAGCAGGAAAAAGCTTGCTTTCCCCTCTTTCCCCACTGCCCATTATTCATTTCAAACATTAACCTTTTAGGGAAGTAGAAAACAATCACATATACCAGTAAGAAAAATTGGTTTGGTCTTTTCTGTAATGGCTTTCTCAGCTCCAAGAAAACGTGAAAGTTAATTTTAAAAACAAAGGAAGGCTGGGAGTAAGAAGAATGGGAGATGGGTTTTCTTCTTTCCTTCAGCCCTTACTGGGCTACAGAAGGATGGGATCAAACTGAGAGGCACTTGAAAAGCTCTTGATTAATGGTAGAACAGTCAACTTTTCCCTGTGGGGAGAAGAAAGAATAAACTAAACTTACAAGGTGACAGAAAACAGTTATTTCATTTTCAGGTTCCTTTTTATTGAGGTAAGTAATGGGCATAATCTTTGCTCTTAGTGTTGTCAGAGCACCTCTCCAGTCATCCCTTGCATATTTAGTAACAGAAAGGAGCAGAAAAGGGTGAAATTTATAGAACATGCCATTCATTACTGTTTGGATGCCAGAAAGTGATGTATTTCTAATAGGTGTGCACCACAGGCACGGTACAAGCCTGAAACACTCCCAGTGCTGGAACAAAAATTGTCAGCTAAAAAAAAAACCCCAACAAACCTGTCAAGGGAAGTTTTATCAGAAGCCATATAAATTCAGTTTATGACCTTTGTTTATGTCTTTGTTCACTTTCACTGATATGGTCCCGGGTTTCAGGTTAGGCAGGGGCATTCAGGGCCTGGGAGCTTTAAGTGCCATTAGAGGAGTGATCACGGGAGGGAGGGAAAACAGAGACAGCAGAAATCTGGGCCATGTGTCTTGCAGGAGACAGAAGCTTAATTTAAAATGGGTGGAACGGTTTGAAAAGAAATGCCAAGCTCTTAATGATGTATCTTGAGGTGGAGATGGGGGAGAAATCGTGATGCTTGTTTGGAGTTTAACTGTGCTGATTTGGGCTTGGTTTGGAAAGTCTTGGCTTTGAGGTGTTATAAGGTGAAGGGGGAAGAAGTTCACACCCTTTGTAAGGGAAGAGAGCCAGGACAGTGCAAAGTAAACACAGAATAAGAGCATTTTCCTTAATAAGCTCTGGAATTTCTCAGGTACCTCACACTACCTTTTGGAAGCAATTTAAGTGTTAACCTCATGTTTTTGGAACGTTATTGGAGTGACTGACACAGCAAACCAGTAGCCCTAAAAGAAATCCCATACTTCTATTTTATGGTTTGCTTGTATACTCTTTCTTCTGTCCCAGGGTTGGGCTGACAACATCCAGGTGCTCCTGCTGAGAAAAAGCAGAGCAGTTTCTTGAGGGCTGGGATATCCCATGCCATGCCATGCCATACCATGCCATGCCATGCCATCCCAACCCATGCCATCCCATCCCAACCCAACCCAACCCATCCCATCCCATCCCTTCCTATCCCAACCCATCCCATCCCAACCCATCCCATCCCATCCATGCCAGGCCTCCTTTCCTCACACATCCTGAAGCAGCACAAAGGGCAGCAGGATGAGGAGTGGGTTGCAGACTGAATTATGGCCACTATTGTTTCCCTTCCTTTATGAAGAGATGCTCACTCTGGGCCGAGATATTTCCCTTGCTGTTCCATGCATAGTCAGAAGTTCCCCTGGCACTCTCCTGACATCTCCTGTCATGCTTCACAGGTGCTGAGATTTCAGACAGAGGGAAGGAACATCCTTCTACCAGGAAAGCTGAAAAGAGTGCAAGAAGTCAAGATTTGTACCTTTTCATTTCCGAAACTTTTCACCAGACGTTTTCTGTTGCAATGAGATAAGTGGAGAGAGCCTTCCATTTAGAGTGATGAGCAGCTTTTCCTTTTGAAGCTAGTTCAGCTGCCAGAATTAGTCTGTGGGAAGGGAAGAAAAGAGTTATAAGTCACACATTCAGCCAACAGCATAATTAAGCTGGGAAGGCTGAACTGAATAACTAAGTCGATGGGTATGAGTAAGTGTCAGAAGATTTTTTGTATGTGCTAGACATTGCTGGCCTCACTTTTTCAGTGTCCTATGCTCTGCAAAAGGTGCAACTGATAACACTCTCTCTCCTTGGAAACTCCACATACACAGGAGGCTTCTTTGTCTTCTTTCAGAGCAGAAATCCTGACTTCTTGTCTGTTCTCACAAGCCAAGGGTTGCATGAAGTGCAGTTGCTTATGCCAAAGAGGTGAGAGCAGCCTGTGCAACCCTAAATACACCAGGAGAGGGGCACGTGGCTAAGGCTGGCAGCAGGATCAGGCTGAAGCTACAGCTATTGCTGCCCCAGCAGAGCAGCTCTGCACACATTTAGTAAGGGCTGGAGACAAATACCTGCTTTGCCAAGTGTGACCAGCTTAAGATCATCCCATCCCTCGTGTTGGTGCCACTCCTGCAGGGCAGCCAAGAGCCACCACACACACCCAGTGCCAGTGCCTGCCCTGCCCAGCCTGGTGTCACTGGGACCTGTGGCAGAGCAAGACAAGCCCATCAGTGCATTCCTGCTCTGTGCACTTGTCACTGACAACTCCCTCATTGTCTGGAGCAGCGTTTCCACTGCTGCCTGGTCGTGTTTTATGAGCCTTGTTAAGTATTTAGTAGAGATGCTGAGTCCCTTTACACACATTGTGTGTATCTCGACTTCAGTTCTGCACCAGGAGGTGGTGCAGTCTCATCCAGGCTGGGAAATTAAGAGCAAGGCTGCTTTGAGGTGAGATGAGTTCCTGTCGTCCCTCTTTTCTCCCCAGTTCCTCAAGAACCTGCACCTACAACCAGAAGAAAGCAGAATTTCTCCTAAAGGCAAGGGGCATCAATTAAAATATGTATTTTGAGAGTCACGAGTTGCTTACTGGTGGGTGTGAATGGCAGAGTGTTTATTCACAGAGCCCGTAGCTCAGAGTTCCAGTTTCATTCTTATCTTGTTCTCACGTTGTATAAAATCCACTATTCCTCCTGCACTCTCATAGCCCTGCTAATCAAGCCTGTGTTCTGCCTGGCTGGCTGTGCCAAAGGTCCCTGATGCACCAGGACCTTGAGCAGAGCCAGGAAAGGACTCTAAACACGAGAAGGTGGGTGAAATAAATGGCCTTTTGTGTTTCCCTGCAGGTTTGCTCCTTGCCAATTTGTAGACTTATATAGCAATTCCTGTGCAGAGCTGGCTGGTGTAACCAGGAGAATCTGTCAGGGAAGGGAAGCATGTGTTTTGCTCAGTGCTGTAGAAACTCCACATTAGCTGCACCCTGGGATAAGCTTCGCTGCTTTTTTGTGGTATAAAAACTCTCTTTTGCCTAGCAGTTGGCTTTTAGGAGACTTAATTATGCTAGTTTGCCTTGAAACTCTGGCTTTGAGCAGTGTGCTGTGCCAAATCTTTCTGGCTCTTGCTATCAGGCAGAGCAGATTTGCCCAGGCTTTTCCCTCTTGCTTCTTGGGCCATCATTTCTCACGTTCCTGGTCCTGTGCCCTCTGCAATTTGCCCCCTGTTTCACTCAGGGCAGTCTTTGTGCTCACTCGTGGCTCCTTTTGCACTTCACATTTCTCAGCAACATTGATCCCTTTCTCCTTGTTAATATTTCCCCCTATTTTGTAGTTCTCTCACAAGGGGATGCAAGAAATCCAGGAAAAGCCTGGTGCTTATTCCATCAAGTGTTAGAATTTTCTGGCTAATTGAAAGGGGGGAAAAAAATAATAAAATACTTTGCAGTTGCACTGCAGCAGAGCTCTGTTAAATAGGTGTATGATGTCCATAACTATTAGCTTTGGCAGCCACCACCATGCTGATTTTCTGCATTTCTGAAGCAGTTCCTGGTTTAAGCAGGAACCATCAGTAATTGGGTTTTATTTTATTTTTTTTTCTTCCAAGAGGTCTTTTCTCAGAGATTCTGCTCACAAAGCAACAAGATGGCTATCAGGTGCTACAAGCTCCCCCAGAAGAAAGGCATCACGCTGGGTCTTTCTTCCAGCAGAATATCCTCACAGAGTTAAGCAAAAGAATTTTAACAAGTTGAATATCTTGCTTCAGCAGTTAGGCAGGGCAAATGCAGGCTGGGTGTTGTTAATAAGTGCAGGGAGGTGCCTGGTCACAGCAATGAGTGCTCAGCCTCCAGCAGCTTGGGATTAATGTGGCAGGTATTTTCTACAGCTTCTCTTTTAGTGCTGATGCTGAAAATAAAATGAACACTGGTGTTTTAAAAAAAAAAAATCAGGTAGCTTTGGGCGTATTTTAATCCAAATTGCAGCTAAGAGTGTTAACACAACTGAGTGTTTTATTGTCCACATGAAGACAGGGGTGAATGCAGGAGGTTCAAATGCATCTAAAAGTGCCCACATTGTTAACTCCGGCTCATTTGAGGAGCCAAATCACACAGAATAAATCTATTCTAGGTTATTTTCCCTTCACCAAGAGGCTAAAACATTTACCTCAGACCTGCCCCTGATCCAGCTTAGCCAGTTAATTGATCAAAGCTGATTTGCTGTGATTTTCCCAGGAAAGAAGTGCTAACTCTATCTCTCAATCAGCTGAAACCTGTACCAGGGAAGAGATTTCAATCCACTTCACCAAAGCCTCAAGTTTTAGGTTTCATTGCTGTTCCCAATTGAGAGGTTTTTCCTGCTGCAGTGGAGCTCTGGCTGGGATATTCCATCCCCAGTGTTGCTGCTTTGTACAGAGAGCAGAGTGAAAAATGATTTCCAACAAATACAAACCAGAGTGCCCCCTATTTATAAACCCACTTTTCCAAATGGACCTCTGCAGGAAGCACTGCAGCAAATACCTGGGTTCCAATGCTTTCCCTTAAAAATACTCAACTCATATTTGAGGAATTGACAAAGAAACAAGTAACTACAGGAAATTCCCTTTTCAACAGAGGAAGAGAAGAAAAGCAAAGGCATTTTCTAACAGCAAACAGGGAAAGCTGTTCTACACGTGTCAGTTTTGTGTCAAAGCCTTGAGGCTCTTCTGGAGCAGAGTTTGACCCCACCTTGAGCATCTTGTCACCTCCTCACAGGGAGGGTTTTTCACTTTGCACTGTCGAGGCACATCCAGAGCTACAGCCTTGAATTGTGCAGTGAGACTGGCTGTGAAGACACTCAGTTAAAAAGCAGGTTTCCAAAAGTCCCCCAGTGCAGGGAAATGTTGAGCCTGATCAAACAGAGCAATAATCCTGACACAGCCTGTCCCACCCTGGGTGGGATTTTATATGAGACATTACTGCACACTGAATTCAGAGAGTGGAGTAACACTTCACACTCCAGGAAGGTACAAATCTACCAGGCTTGTCTCAAAAAATCCCAAAAAACCAAGTTTAAACAAAATTCCTTACCTGACAACTGGGGAAAGCACAGGCCCTTGGTCTGTGATGTCCTTTGCTCGGGTGGGTGTTGGATATTGAGCACATTTGTAAAAGGAAAAGCAGGATTCCTGCTGAATTTTTAATGAGCTGTAATGGATGGACAAAACTGTTACCAGTTGTGCTCTGGAGACAATGGCAAAGGTAAGTGGGATGAAAGAAATCAGCTCAGTTGCTCTACAAGCAGAAAGTCCATCTCAGAAATACAGCTCCACTCTTCAAACCATCCCTTTCCACACCCAGAAAATACAACACAGATTCCAAGCTGCTTTATTTCCCTGACTTTCAAATTCCTTATGATTCAGTGCTCTCTTCTTCAGGGCCTCACTCAATACCTGCCTTAAAAAAAAAAACCACAAACCCAAAGCAATAAATTAATCAATACATGGAACAAAAAAATACAGATGCCTCCCTGCCTTAAAAAAAGACTGACTCAGTAAAATGTGGCACCTGGCACACCTTGGTGCCTTTGAACAAACAAAACAACTTTGGTACCTACAAAAAAAAAGAGAATATGCCAGCCTTTTGGGGGGGCATCTTTGCTTTAAAAGATTTCTGTAACTTTTATTTGGGACCTGGACATTCCACAAAGGGAATGTTACCCTTCCAGGTCATTAGCAACCAAGGAATTCCTTCTGCATGAGAAGAGGCAGCGCAGCAGATGGTGCTTCTGAGCACATGGTGAAAAACAGCTGCTTTCCTACTTATTTATTTCTTGGCTGGCACAGCCAACTGCTCTTGATTAAGGTGGAGGTGTAGAAAGATATGCTGGAGCTATTTTTCAGTCCTAATTGTGTTAAGGAGAAGCTCTGAGGTGCACACCAAGCTCATCACACGTGGTGTTAGCAGGAACATCGACAGCGAGCAACACCACAAAAGCACTTTGCTGTCCCTGGTCTTTGGGGAGCTGGGGATGCACCTGGAAGGGTGAGGAACATCCAGGCAAAAGACCTTAAAGAGAATCTCCCTCTTGGTCAAATTCCTCATTCTTGTCTTTGTGGTCCAGTTGGGAATAGGATAAAACATCTCCCCAGTGCCCCAAAGCATCCTTCCCCTCCTTGCCTCCCTTAGCCCCTTGTTCAGCTGTAGTCAACACTTGATCTGAGGCAATGAAAGCAGCTTTTATTGATGAAAGAGACCAAAACACACACAAAGCAATCACTGGGAGCAGCAAAACCAGAGCCCCTTGTTTACCAACCTCCCCCACAACACCCACTATTGCCATTATGCACTTGGAAGGAGAGTGTTTTTCTAATCTACTTATTCAGGCTGATAACGTTAACACTACTAATACTCATCTTGGACCATCGAGCAGAGAAAGTTGTTAAAAACAGGGCAAAGGGAGTTAAATAACGAGAAGAAGCACTGGGAAGATACAAATTTGTACACTGCATTTTCGCAGAGTTTCCAAAAGCAGCTCCTGCAGACAAACCCCCGGTGAGAGCAGAGCAAAACAGGCCAACCAAACCTCACAAGCTGCTTGCTAAGGGAACAGAGAGACATTTAATTTCCCTATTTACCACTTCCACAGGGAATTTCTGCTGTGCTCCACCTGGGGCTGCAAGGCAGCCAGAAATGCACAGAAGCAGACGGTTTGAAGATGACAAAAAATAGTTTCCTCTTATTGTGTACAAGAAACACTTTCTTCAGCAGTCTCTTCTCTTAAGGGTGTCATCCTGGGTACTTGATGGTCCTCTTTCAGCCCACAGGAAGCCTCACTGGTGACTGCTGACTGCACCAGGCTTGACTTTGGGATCTTCTGCTGGGGACTTGAGCTTCTTCAGCCACTTGCACAGAGGGCTTGGTCTGCACACCCTGTGGCTTGGTCTCTTGGGTACCATGGAGCTGCTTCTCCCTGTGCCCACATCCCCAGCTCCCATCTCCTCAGCAGGCTGCAGAGGCAGGTCACTTGTTGTCACCCCTGTGTCTCCTCCAGCTTGATGAGCTGCTGCAGATCTTTCCTGAGCTGGAGCACAGGGCTGTCCATCTGGATTTATCATTTTAGGGGGCTCGTTCCCAGGTTCCTCTGTCTGTCCCTCACCAAGCTCTCGCAGCTCTGTGGTTCTCACCACCACGTGTGCCCCAGGCAGAGGACACGAGGCTGTCCCACTTTCTCTTCCCATGTCTTTGTTCTGCAGCCCTGCAGCAGCATCCTGGGGTTTCCCACTCGCAGGGTGGTTCACACTGCCCCACAGCACAGCCCCCCCAGCTCTCTGGGCAATGGGCACATCAGGCACTGGGGGGTTTTCCTCACTCTTCAGCCTCTCAAACCTCCTGGACTTCTTACACCAGTACCTCCTGTGGCTGATTTCATTCCCCATGATCCAGGGCTGAAGCAACAGTCCTGCCAAGAGCCTTCTCCAGGGAGCCTTGGGGGGCTGGGATGCTGAAGGGTTTGGGCACAACCAAAGCCTTGACTGGGAAGCAGAAACAGCAGCTCATTCCATCCTCCTGTGCCAGTTGTGGCACCTGCAAGACAGGAACAAATTCATGAGAACCCCCACCCCAGCCCTGTGTAAGGGCACAAAGTGCCTCCTTGAAAGGAAGATCAGATTCTCATTTTATTTCAGAGTGGGTTGGCCATAAGTTGTAGGATTTATTGCTTTTAAGCCAGTCTTGGTTGAAGGCACAGTCTTTTCCAGTCTTTTGATGTCACTAAGAGCATTCAGGAAGTCAGTTCCTCTCCAGGACTCTCAGCCAATACTGCACTTTAGAGTTATTAGGTTATATTACCAAAGGAAATACTATTTAGGTCTCCTCTTGCTTCCTAGACCATTTATTAATTGCACAAAGTTCACATTTAGCCAGGGAAGTCATTCATAGGCCTGGTGAGATATGAAGGGGAGGAGAAAGGAAAGGAAAAATATCTTCTTATTAAGAGATGAGAAACATGTGGATTTCAGGCCCTTGGGACATTAATTTACTACTCATTAACTCACTTTTTAGAAGCCACAGCAATGCCTTTGCTTCCAACTCCAATATTAATAAGGGGCAGTATATTCTGGATGCAGAAAAACATTTACCTCAGGTTATGTTTATAGAGTGCCTTTTTAAAAGTACAGCATTGCTAGAAAACAGATTAAGCACTTTGCAGGGAAAGAGCAGAAGAAAATTGTGTGGAAAAGGGAAAGAGGGACCTGCATAAAGCCCTATTAATTTCCTTTGAAATCTGTCATGCAGCTTGCTAAAGAGAGGCAAACACAATTTAAACTCATAATTAAATAGCAATACAAGTGCCCAGTTTCTGGCAGGGAAACCAAACACGACTTAAACCCTTTCCAGCATCACAACTCCTCAGCCTTCCTTCCTCAGGGTGAGAAGGTATCGCTCCTAAGTAGGGCAGGCAGTGACAGCAAAACCACTTCCCCACAAGCCCCAGATCATTAGTTCCCTTAAAGTGCTGTTCCACTCCAAATCCTGTGCCACTTTTTATGGCTAAATATTTAAAGTCAACTAGAACTGCCACCCAACATGATCTGATTACGGATGGTTCTGCAGAAAGCTTAACCATAAGAGGAACGCCAGAAAACCAGATCTATAATTTAGGAATTACAGTTTTCAAAGTGAAGCTAATGGATCCAGAGCAGTTTTGCTGCACTGTTTGAGCTGCTTTTATGGGTGGAATCTGTAAAAGTGTGTGATTCCATGCTGGTTAGGCACTCACTTATAAGACTGCAGGAACTTAATCACTTAAAACAACAGTAGTAAGAAAGGAAAAGCAGGGATAACTAAACCAGCCACTTCTACTGAGGGAGAAACCCTAAAATGCAATCATACAGAGAGAGACTGTTTGATAGCAAAGCTGGAGAGATTTTAAAAATAAATGAATGTTTTGTCAGGTTGAGCTTTCAGACTAAGCAATTGCTGTATCAGCAGCAAGGGTTTTGTGTAAATGAATGTAGCAGGGAGATGTTTTGTGTCATTTTGGGAGAGCAGTAAAATGCTAGGGCAGGAAAGGAAAATAGCAGCTTATTTCCTGGTGTACTTACATTTGCTTGCCATCACTGCAGAAATAGCCCAAAATATGACAATTGACAGATTCTATTGCTGTTGTCTCATGAGAGCTTTTATTTGGAGAGAGGCATAAAGATATAGATATTCATTACACTAAATACAAAGACACCAGTTACTTTTTATAGAGAGGAAAATTATTTCCCTTTCCTCATTTGGCAATTTCCTACCATGAATGTTTCATTGCTTCGCTGTTAGACCCACATTCCAAGAATTCTGTTCAAAGCCATCTCAGACAGAAGAAGTCATAATGAAGCTTGCTGAAACCTAAAAGCAGAGCTCTATCTCACTAGGTAAGCTAAACAAGACCCCAAAAACCAGAGTGCAAATGTCCCTCCTTCCCAAAAGAAAACCACCAAACACCCAAATCGTGCCATGCAGTGGCCACACTCACTTCCAAAGGAAATGCCCCCAAGCAGCTCCCAGCAGAGCTTGGGATGGAGCAGCTGGACCTTAAATAAGGCAGGGCAAGAATTGCTTCCCACCCAAACCTAATGATTTAATTACTGTGCCCTTACACCAGCTCTGCTGCCTTAAAGGAAAAGTTCCTGCTCCACGTTTATGAAACACCATGAAATGTTCTGTCGTGGGGTTCTGTGTGTTTAGATCTTACCTTCTTTTCTGTCCCCAAAGCATTGACACAGAACTGAAGGGAATGTGGGAGGGTCTGCCTTGCTGCATATTGAGAGGAACAATCCAGGCTGGAGAGACTTTTGACAAGGACATGGAGGGACAGGAGTGACAGAGTAGGGTTAGATGGGATATTGGGGAGGAATTCTTGGCTGGGAGAGTGGGCAGACCCTGGCACAGGTTGGGCAGAGAAGCTGGGGCTGCCCCATCCCTGGAAGTGTCCAAGGCCAGGCTGGATGTGACTTGGAGCAACCTGGGCTGGTGGAAGGTGTTGCAGAAGGTGAGACTGGATGAGATCTATGTCCCTTCCAGCCCAAATCACTCTGGGATTCTGTGACTGGAGAGAAACGCTGCGTGCTAGGCTTTGGGGACAACAGCTCATAGCTGAGGTGTCACAGGCTCATGATGTTACAGAACATCTCCCTGGTGCACAGGAACAGATCTCAGGTGCCTTTCCTGTCCTGTGAGGTGCTGCTGGCTGCACACACGGCACAGCTGGGGGGACTTTGTGATCATATCTGCTCTCTGTCTGTCTCAAAGGGTGTTCTCACTGCCTTTTGTTTCAGACTTTCACATTGTGGGTGCTTTTGGTTGTCAGATCGTTGGCAGATTTTGTGGCTTTCCATCTGAGCTGCTTAGATGTTGTGGAGAGAGAAATGTGGAAGGCAGCAAGGAAATTGCTGGGTCTCTGAAAGCCAGGAAGGCACAGAATAACTAAAGCAATGCAAAAATGTTTTGTATTGAACAAAAATATTGACCAAGAGTTGCAGCCTTGGGGAAGGGAAGTGTTTGGGTTTTGACCAGCTGTTTTGAGAACTTTTTACTTAGTTGTGTAAGAGTTTGAACTGTTCAGGAGAAACTTTTTTACTGTGATTAAGATGGTGCTGACTTTTTAGAGAGGTGATTCGAAAGGAAGAGTAACAAATACTGATGTTTCTGACAGCACCAGCACAAAGCAGGTGTTTGGCTCCTAAAAATTCCTGGGATTTTAATGTCTCAAGTGTGGCCAGGTTATATTTTCATTTTTTGCTGAATGACAGGAAGTCTGAATTATAGAAAGTTAAAGGCAAAAAAGATTCTTAACATCAGGAGCTAAGATTTTCAGAATGCCAAAAAAAATTAGATGACAATCCAAGACGGTTTCTGTGACTTGGCCATGCTGCTTTACACTCATTTGCAGTGATTCATCGTCAAAGAATTTGCTGCTTATCATCTTAAGAGGGCAGCCTGGAGCCTGGGAACAGAGCTGAGTTATCCTCACACCACTGCATTACTAATAAATTCCCCAATTAGGGCTTGCCTAAAAAGATGAGACAAAGGGCAGTAAAAGGTATAATTTGCCTTCAATCCTCAGTGACAGAGAGTTCAGTGCTCATGGAGTCAGGGATGTGCATGTGCTGTGCTAGATGGGACAACAGTTCTCCCACAGAATGGTCTTTACCTCATCTCAGGGGAGGAAAAGGAGTTTAAAAACATCAGCTTAAGCCCTGCTCTTAGAGGAGTCACGTTTGAAAGTTTAGTTTCATCTTTATTTTTATCAGAATCTGAATACAGAGAGCCCAGTTAGTGTTCAAAGATTTGCAAAGAAATCCCCAGGAGACGAGCAGCTTTCCTTCTGAGGCCACTCATGTCAATATTCAGCATTTTAACCAAACACTTTTCAAGATGAAAAGGGCAAAAACATTAGTTCTGACATCAGAGCCGGTGCAAACATCAGAAACGAGGCAGAGTCTCTGCTGACACTGGCAATTAAAGCCATTAGAATTGCCAAAGCCAAACCTTCCCCACGTGTAAGTTTTGGGGGGGGTTGGACAAGGACAAGGCAAACCAGGACACCTTGGGTAAGGCTTGGCTTTCCAGAGCTTGGGGCACATCTAAAAACCCCAAAAGGCTGTGTGGGCAGGGAAAGCAATAGATATATTGTAAAAGGGATTGTAGGTGTTGTTCTCATGTGCCAAGGAACATTTCACATTAATTGAACACAGGGCACTGCAAAAACTTTCCCAAAATTCCTGCAGTGGTGCATGTGGGGGAAGATTATCCCCCTCTGTCAGGATTTTTCTGGGAAAGGAAGGAGAAATTACTCCTTTTTCAGAGCATGAGCAGAAATGTCCATGACTCAGACTGTAGCTTTGTCTCCCAGATTTGCTAATTAAATACTAAATCCCTAACACTCTAAAAATACTAAAATTCAAGTAAAAATGAAGTGCTACATTTGTTCATGCAAATTGGTGATCACCTGGCAGATGTTTGGGCATAATGTTTGTGAACCTAAGCCTGCAGCATTTTGGGCTGAAAACTGATCCCTGTCACCCACTTCTTTCAGTGTGTCATTTAATTATCCACTTTAATTTGACTCCACATTAGCCCCATTCCTTCAGCTACCCCAGCCCCAGGGCAGTGAAAGTTGCTGAGTAACTCTTACCACAGTTCCCTGCTGAATTGTGAGAGGCATTTACTAAACCACAAGCACAAAATGTCATTGTTGATCTGAACGATGCACAGAAGTTTTTCTTGCCCTCCTTCCACGATTTCCTCAGGCCTCCTTGCATTGGTAAAGAGGAGTCTGAAGGCTCACTAATTATTAAATCTTAATTCTATGCAGCAAGGACATAATCTCCAGACTAACAGCAGCAGCTTTGCTAGAGGCAACCAAACCCAGGGCAGCTTGTCAACATAATCAACTGATGGAGGTGCCTCTGGGAGTCTGAGCAACAGCCAAGGGGAAGGAACATCTCTGGGTTATTTAAGTCAAGGGAGATGAGACATTTCTATGGCCAGGGTCTCCTTTCAGATTTAGTCATAAGGAAAAATAAATTAAGTCTGGCTTAAGTCAGGAGGCTTGCAGTGTGGCAGCCTGGTGCTTTGACTCAAAGCAAGTCTTTTTAAGGCTACACCATCTTCCTGATGTGATTAAGCCCATAAAGACAGTAAAACCAATCATCCTTTAAATAGATGCATAGCTATCAACATCCTCATATCCTGGCTTGCCTTTAACTATCATTTCTTTCCTCCTGTGCACACTGCTAGTACAGGAAGCATGCAAGAACACAAAAGCTGGAAATGGTTTCCTTAGGGAGGATCTCACTCTTCTTTCACATTGTAGTTTTCCAGCTGTCTAGCACAAATCATTAGTTCACTTTTAAATCCCCCTGAGCTCCAGCAGAATAATTTGGTGTAAAGCCCTAAAAGAAAGAAATCAGCCTGTATTATTTTTCCCTCCAGCACCACATCATCTCTATATTCAGTGAGAGCTGCACCACTAGCTCAGCAGGGAAGCTCCCCCCTGTACAATTAGAGATTAGCACTGGATATGCAGTTGCCTGAAATTTATTGATTAGTTGCAGCAAAGTGACCACTAGAAGCTTTTCTTGTTGCTTACAGTCTGGAGACAACTCCTGCCAAAGGCCTCCTGGCTGAGCTCCTTGACCTCCATTCAACAAGTATAAACCATAAAGCCCATTAATAAAACAACATTTCATAGCAGTGAGTGTTAAAATGCTCCCATTTATTGATTCCAATTGCAAGACAGACTTCACAGAGTGTTTCAACACCATCAGTTCCCACAGTCAGAGTGGGGTGTACAGACAAGTGGAATTAATACAGCTGGATGTTTGTCAGAGATGACCTGACCCTGTGCAGACACACATGGGGACAGCTCTGAAGGGCACAGCCCTAGGCAGGCTACAAATGCATGGGGAGAAAAAAGCAAATCAGCTGCATAAATACACTTTTAGTACTGAGATACATTTAGCTCATGCCCATACCCCCTCCCCAGGAGAGAATGAAGGAAAGCAGTGCCACTTGCAGAAGACAAAACAGCAGCTTTAAGTTTAACCTCATTTGGCAAAGCAGGCTTTACTAAACCCCTGCTTTCTAGGTCCCTCAGAGTACAAGGATCCATTGGCATCTCAGGCCCTTTAGATCAAGGCAGCAGATTCATCACTGGGCTCAAGACAAACCATCTGTGGTTGCTGCTCCAGATTTCAGGGGCTCTTTCAGTGCTCCTCTGGTTTTCCCTCACTGCCACCTTGGATTTTCTCCTTCTCCTGCAGAGCAGCCTGAGATCCTGCTTTTGAAGTCTGCCCATGGTCACAGACCTCAGCCATTTCTTCAGCTTGCTCTGCTTCAAAAGCATTTTCCTTCACACCTTCAGTACCAGGAACCTCTGTGTCTTGTCCCAGCTGGAGATCAGATGGGGCTTCAGCATCTTCAGGTGGGACTTCACATGGGCAGGGATCTGCAGAAGATGCTGTAGTGCCCTCTCTCATCTCAGCAGCTTCCAAAGGCAGCCCTGACTCCTCCACAGCACCCAGAGCACCCGGGGAGTCCCCTGCCTTCTGCACAGGCACTTCACAATGAGCTTCTTCTGAAGCACCCCCAGCTCCAGCCTCTTGCTCTGCACCAGCCAGCAGCTCACACTCTGCTGGAGCAGCCTGAACCTCGCCAGGTCCACCCTGCACATCTGCAGACACGTGGACCTCCACCTCCACCGTGGTCTGGGTGAGGGGTGGCACTTCATGGTCCTCCCTGCAGCCAGCAGGACACAGAACACCTCCAAGCCTGCTGCTCTCCTGCAGGCTTTGTCCTGACCGGGCTGGTTTTGCCTCTTCAGAGAGCTCCTGGTGCTGCAGCTCCTCAGTGTGAGGTTGGTCCTCATGCTCCTGGGACACCTCAAGAACTCGTGCATCTCCAGCAGCCACGGAGAGCGAGGAGCCAGCGTGCCGTGCCCTTGGAGCTGCAGCTGGCTCTGCTGTGTCCTCTCTGGGTTCCCTTTCACAGGTGGCCAGCACCACCTTGGCAGAAGGAGGTTCGAGGCCTCTCGGGGTCCTCCCTATCCGTGCTGATTGAAAATGGTTCTCCCCAGTCCACGTGGAGGCATCACAGAACATGCGTGGAGTCCTCGCTGGCTTTTTGCCTTTGGCCCTATAAACAACTCGAGGAAACACGCAGGGCCTCTTGTTCTTGCCAAAAATGCCTCCCATGGCCAGAGATGGAAGGAGCAACTCAACCAGGTGCTTCTGCTGGAGGGGCTGCAGAGCTCACACTGCCTGAAGAGCAGCAGGAGCTCTGGCTCTTAATGAGGAAGGGGCTTCACACCTGCAAGACATGGATATTTATTAGCTTGCATCCATTAAATTCATTAACTTATCCATTAAGTCTAGTTTTCACATAGCAGTGGGTGCAGAGCACTGTCAGAGATCACAAAAATGAACTGAATGGGTGGAATTGCACGTGGTGGGTTCAGGGCAGGCACACACACCTTTCAAGGAATAACAGTGTGAGGAAAAAGGGGGAAAAGAGACATCCTGTCAGTCAAACCACTGTGAAAAACAATTACAACTCACTCCAGTCAAGGAAGTGTTTAGACTACCAGGAGTAGATGGGGAAGGAGGGAAAAGAAGCAAGGCAGGCAGAAAAAGGTAACACATAAATTTAGAATTCACAGGACACAGCATGGTTTGCTCCTTAATAACAACATTAAGAGAAGACTACAAGAGGCACAAGCAAAGTAAGAAGTAAAATAACATCTCCCAACACAAAACTAATTTGAGAACTAGGTAGCAAGGTCTGCCTCAAACACTTACACAAGTTAACAACAACAAAATTACTTGTACCCAAAGAGGCCCAGACTCTAAAATTGTGCATGGATTAAACCAAAGGACCCATCCCATAAAAACCAAACAGCTCAGAGAGCACACAAACCAACCCCACCCTCCCCAAAGAGCCACAGCCCCTCCTTACCAGCACAGCTCCCCACTGAACACCCAACACCTGCAAGGCAAAGCCCCAGGCTGGGCTTAAATAGGAGGAGGTGGTCACACTCAATCCCTTCCCCTCTGACTCCCAATGTTAGTTCCAGCAGGTCCTGAAGTTCCCTGTCACTGTTTTCCATTTTCCCCAGCCATTGGAAACACCCTGTGGTTGTACATCTATGGGTAGTTGATACATGATTAACTTCATTGTGGGCATTTGATAATTGGCATTGAATGTTCAAAATAGAGCTATTGAATTAATACAGAGCAGTCATGGGCAAGGAAAACTGACCATAGTTTATAACTTGTGATGCCAAGTGGCAGAACAACAACTGTCCTGCAGGCTGTGTTTGGATAGTCCTTTAATTCACAAATGATGCTACTGACATTGGAGCCTCCTGGGTTACGTTGGATTGGGCACTTTGAGGTGAAAAATTATCCCCTTTCCCCCTTCAGTGCTGTCTTCAACTGGTTGAGTCATGCAATTAGCTGTTTTACAGTGGTTGCAGATTATTTTAGTGTTTCCAGCCCCAGCTGATCACCCTCTGTTGGCACTGACGTCCCTCTATTGCCCTCCTTGTGTTTGCTGACTGGAAGTGAGTTGTAACGTTAAATGGGTCACATGGGCAAAACACAAAAGCAAATATCCACTAAAAACGAACTAATCCCAGGCAGGAGCATAAAGGCAGGTCCTAAATACCCACTGCCAACAGCACCACTGCTGTGGAATGGGAAAAAAAAAAGGCAAAAAAGATCAAAATGGCTGCGTTCCAGGCTTGTTTCCTTTGCATAAAACCCCCTCAAACCCACATTTTTTGATGCCAGATCAGACTTCGCTGAGCTGCCGTGCTGCCCTTAAAGCAGCAAACAAAGCAGGAGCATTTGGAGAGGTAATTCTGTGTGTGCAGCCAGGCCTGGGACCAGAACATGCCAAGAGCCACGTCTTGCCTCTTAATGTGGTCCAGCATCTGTTGTGCACGATAACAAGCAGACTTTTGTGGCTCGGTGCTACACCAAGGGCATATTCACACTGGCTCCAAGGGCTTCACTCAGTGCCTGGTGTGTTTTTACAACAGCTTGTCCAGCTGTTTTTTTGTGTGTACTTTGCTTTGAGCTTCAGTGGAACTGAAACAGGGGAAGGGCAAGGATTTTTGGACTGGTAGAAACTTCTCTGAAGCTAATCCGTGGTTTTCACATGCGAAGTACCAAGATGACAACATGTAGAGACTGTCACACACCAGTGGCTGGAAAACTCGGGGGCTTTAGGGATATTGGTGCTTTGCAAAACATCACAACTGGAAGGAAATTGCATCCCCAGCTGCTCCTGGGTGGATAGAGTGTTGGTCATTGCATCACACAAAGCTTTGCAAGTTTATTTCCAAATCCTGCAAACGTGGTGGGTACTTATTTCAGTCTTTTGTACAGTGGGAAGGTGCTCAGACATCACCAGGGAGCTGGAATATTTCTGAGATTTAAAGTGTAAAATTTCTTAGCCTTGAATCGTGGTGAAATATGGAGACTTTCTAATAACAAAGTCCAATTTTGACCCATTTGAAACAATCCTGAAAATCTCTTGCATGTGAGATACTACAGAAAATGGCAACATAACACACACGAGTGGGAGAAGGAAAATCTTACTGTCAGAGCAATCATGTCCTCTTTCTTTATTAGGTTTAGTATTTGTTCCCAAAGCCTTCTCCAATCTCTGCTACTTTGATATATTTAAAAAGGCTGTTCTAAAAAAAAAACATACACTTTTTTTTTTCTTTTTTTTTTTGACAAACACAAAGAAATAATCACAGCCCTTAGAAGGAGCTTGGCTGAGATGTCAGCTCAGGATTGTGTTGCATGATGGAATGCTGCACAACAGGACCATTACAAACCCTTTTAGATGGCATCACTGCCTGTAAGGAGCAGGCTGCAGTCAGCTCAGGACATCAGTCTTTGTGTTAGGGGTTTTTTATTGCAGAGTTCAAGCTGCTCCCTCTTCCTAGAACTGTCTCTTCCTTCCAACACACATGGCAGGGCCTCTTGGTACATTTGGTGTGGCACCTACACCCACTGGGTGATGTGCCCAGGGGCTCCCCTCCTTCAGCACAGAGCTGACAGTGCAGCAAAAGGACAGGCTGGCTTTGAAAAACCCCCTTTTCCAAGAACAAGAAGGGCTCTCTGCAGCCTGCCTGGGATGCTCATGCTTTGCTTTTCCAGATGGTGCAGAACATGAGAGGCTCTGCCTTCCCCCCAGCTCCAGGATAAGGAGCCACATGCCCAAGGCTCCAAATGGCTAAGAAACACTTTTAGCAGCACAGTTACTTCTTAGAATGCTCCTCAGTAGAATTACGTTCCCAGCCCATGGACAGGCACTAATGTGACTGAGGCTGATTGCTCTCAGGGTTCCTTACTCAAACCTCTTGCCTGCCTGAAGTTCTGGGTTTGGGGGAGCTGGAAGAAAGACCAGCAGCCAATTCAGATCCCTGCTGGACATCCCTCAGACACAAGCAGTGACAGGGAGCACTGGGGGACTTTTAGCAGAACAAATAAAGTGAAACAAGCAAGTTCAAAAAGATGAGCCTTCAGTGAGCTTCATGTAAAAATGTTTATTTAATATCTTCCCTCTTGGAGGCCTGAGCAACCTATTGTTTAATATCACTGGAGGCACAGCCCACCTGAGCAACAGGCACAGTTTACTGGCCTAGAGAAGCCTTTAAAAAGCAGAAAGTGTTATAGGCACCTATTGCCTTGCAGCTTGTGGACATGTAAGTGAAGGAAGGTTTGTTTGGCAAGTCTTCCATAGAGGGTGCTTTGTCAGCCTAAGTGCAGTTGGAAGGAGAGGAGGGAAGGTGTTAAAGAAGCTTATCCTTTCACCAAAGCAGTTTTCTGAAAGCATTTCCATCCCCAACATCACCTGTCACACCCAGCTCTCACCTCCTCAGCCTTCAGCTCTGCACAGGCAAGGCAAATGCAGAGTCCCCAACATGATACTTTGACTTGCAGCTTTTCCCTCTGTATCCTGTTCCTCAAGCACACTGATGCCTCAAAGAACTCCAGCCTGCCACCCTCCCACCCTCACATCTGGGCACTTTGCTGTGTATAGTCACAGTTGGTTCAAAAGGCTCCTTTGAAAGGGAGTCCGTCACTATTTCTCCTTTGAAGTGCAAAGGAAAGCACTGAGTAGTTTCAGTCGTGTTCTCTGCTCTCATTAATGCTCAACAATTAAAGCATACACAGTCTGGGGTTTTGCCATGAGCTTTAAAAATATAATTTATTGGTAGTACAAGGTTAGGAACATTAAAAGTCAGTAGATTTCAGCTGCATACGCTGACATGCATTCTGATCAAGACTACATTTTTAACGTCTGCATAAACTGGAGAGATTACACAAACACTTCCACTGTTACAAGAGATACAAAGAACAAACCAGAATTAGTATTTCATCATCTTCCCGTGAAAGCATTTGTTCAATATTGACAATAAAGCAGGCACTATCACTGGTACAAGGGAATCAGACAGGGAGGTAGCTCAAACATTTCATTATTCTGAGGTAGCAAGGGAAGGGGCTGTTGTGCTCACAGAAACCATCTGACTGCCTTCGATTAGAGGAGCATTTTCCTGCTCTGTTCCCGGACTCTCCAGACAAAAGAGATGAAGCCTCCCATCACCACACCACACTGGGGGATGCAGTGCCCAGCATTAGCTCAGTGAAATCGTGGTTAAATGAAACAGTTCTCCCCCAGGAAGGCGTGACCTCCTGAAAAACACCTACTGAAAACACTGCGAAACAGAACTATGACTAAAACTGTAATTCAGGAGAATATCTGGAAAAGCCTCTTGCACACTTCACACATCTGCTTGGCAAGACTTTCTGAAGCCCAGGACATGTTCTGCAAAATCCTGAGCTCAACAGCTTGAGTTGGAGGCTTCCTGGAGCTGAAATTCCTGAAGGCAGGTACATCATCCTTGCCACTGAACAGACTTAACCCCAAGGTCTCTCAAGCTTCAACATTTCCATCCTCTGTTTCTCCACTACTCCCGAGCACTTCAGGCAGCAGGAGTGGCACATTTGGGAGCTCAGCTTCCTGCTTTATGGGCACTGGAACACAAGTTTCTGGTCCTTCTGGAAGCTCTACTGTTTGCTGCACCATCCTGTGCTGTGGCTCTGCCTCCCATTCCCTGTTCCCCTCATCTTCCAGCTCACTGAGGACCCCGTGGCTGGACTGGGCTAAGAGCTCCCTGAGTCCTGCAGGCTCTGCACACTGCAGGCTCTCCATCCCCTGTGCAGGTGGCACCCTGGGCTGGGTCTCTTGCTTTAAAAAGTCAAGCAGTTGGTTTGCTGGCTCTAGAGATCCCCTTTCTGGACACAGTGGCACCCAGGACACAGCAGAGGTGGAATAGAGCCCAGCCACCCCACTGGCTATGACTTCTGAAGGGTCCTGCACAGTCAGGACAGACAGTGTCTCTACCAGACAGGTAAGCTCAGCCTCAGCAGACTGAGGACTTATTTCAGCAAGTTTAGCCCTGTCCACCCCCTCCACGTGCTCAGCAGACAGGTAGGGCTCAGTGCCCTCTGCCACCTGCCCAGCACAGAGAAACAAGTCCCTTCCCATGAGAACCTCTCTGGTGCCTGCAGGAGGCTCCATCTCACAGCCTTGGCCAGGTGCAGTTTCACTTCCAGTTTCTATGAAGTTGAGAAGATTTCTCTCCAGGTGGGTTATTGCAGCACACAGGGCACCTTCACTGCCAGGCTCTGCCTGTGCATGGGGCTGCTCTTCACCTGCCACAAGCTCAGCCCCCCGAGCTGTGTCCCCAACAGGCTGAGCCTCAGGAACACAAGGGACATGTATTTTCTCCTCTGGGTAAGCCACTTTCTCTTGCTGGTGGCCTGCTTGGGTTAAGTCTTTAACTCCTTCTTCAACCTCCTCATCTGCAGGGGCCACAAAGAAGTCCATGGGGTTCCAGGCTGGCTCCCATCCCTCATCCCTTCCCATGGGATCAGCAGCAGAGCAGGTCTCTGTGTTCTCCTCCAGAGTGTGAGCTGGTGGCCATCTGGCCTGGCCCAGAGACTGCACATCTTTAGAGCCTTGTTTGGGCACTTTCAGGGCTGGTGTGGAGAGCTGGGTGTCAATGTACATCGGTTTGCCCCCCAAGCTCTGCAAGATGGGCTTGGTCTCGCTGGTCTCTTCGTTTGCCTCCTCTGCCTCCTGTCTCCTGCACCACTCACAGGTCACACAGCACATGTGCTGGCTCAGATTGCTCCCCATGGTGTCACTGCCCCGAACCTGAAAGAAAGAATGGCATTATGTCACAACTGGTCTTGCCTTTGCTGCTTCTCCCAGCAGCAAACTCAGTTTCACACCCCAGGGAACATTCTCCTACCACACCTTGGCCAAGTGCCATTAAGGCAGAAGAGAGAAAAGCACCACTGCTCCATCTTACCAACTCAATAATAAGAAAGTTGCAGTGCTAAGGCAGCTCTGAGCCCTAAATCAGCATTTAATCAAGGAGTCACATCCATCATCCAGGCAGGTTTATTAATTAGCAGGGTGGCAATCAACACCAAGTACCAGTTCAGGTGCAGCACATTACAAGGGCAACTCCTGCAACTTGAAGGGGAAACTGCATTAACATTTCCAACTGGAGTCCCTAAAAAATGACAACCAAACCACCCAAGCAAGTGGTCTTTGTTAATTAGGATAAAAGACTTGAACTTCCCACAGTTACTCTCCACAGAGAAAAATATTTTCTGCTAGTTGAAGCCACATGGGCTTGTTTTCTTTCCAGGGCTAGGCCAGAAAGAGTCACTTTCAAACTGTGGGCTAATCAACAGCACACCATAATCTATCAATTATGTTGTACACCCAGGCCAGAGCATTTTGGAGCATCACATTTTCCAGCTTCAAAGCAGCATCCAGCCTCTCCACCAGAAGCATCATATTTACAAGAGCTGTTAGAAACACTAAAAGCTCAAGGCATTAAGTTAAGCCACGTGCCCTTAAGCACCAAAATATCTTTGAGGCTCAAGCTTATTTTCTGCCTTCATCTTCAATCACAACAGAACACTTGGTGGCTTAAGAACCAGCATTCCAAATAGCCAGATAGTTTCTTCCAAGTTTCTACTTTTATGTTTGTATTTCCTTTAAGAAAAGGAAACAAACCCCCCAAAACCTAAGAGAAAGCATGTCAGGTTGTCCTCTCAGCCCTTAAGTCCACTCCATAAACACTTGCTGGAAAATTAAAGCAGTGAACTTACTTGCATTAGAAGGACCCTCAGTTTTGACACTTCCAGCATTTGAACAAAAACAAACCCCACACAGTCTCGTTTAGGACCCAAAGTGAGCTAAAAACCCACAGGATGATCCCATCATGGAATTTACACATTTCCCTGACAACATAATTAACTTGCTGAAAACTGGAGAGCTGGTGAAGGCTTGCAGATTAAAATGGTTACTTACCAGCCTGTAACCAAAGAAACCAACAGAACACAAAAAACCCCTCCCAAGTACCTTGGCACCCTCAAATTCAACTTAAATAGCACTGAGGAGTCACACAAAACCACTTCCCCCAGCTCCTTGAGCATCAATTCCCTGAATCTTTAGTTCCCTCCCATTCCCCTTCTGGGATCAGCTGTTATGTTTCCTTCTTTTATTTTACAGCTGGAGCTGTTTTACTGGTCATTTCACGTTGCTTTTTATCAGTGGGTAAAGGGAAAATAAAAGGCAGCTTGTGTTTATGGCCAAAGAGTGATCACCAACAATACCCTGTATCAACTCCCTGCCATAAAGCAGGACAGGCAGGGACACATCCCAGATGTCCCAGAGAGGAGTTGTAGGAGCCAGGCAGTTTGGGATTTTCCTTGGCTCTCTCTGCCATCTTCAGAGGGAGTGACTTCCCAAGTGTTGCTGCTTTGGCTACAGCAGAAATGGGGTTGAAGCTCCTCTAAGCTGTCCTTGGATGCCCACCTCGCTCTGCAGGGATCTACAAGGGTGGTACAAGCACAAGGGGGGATGAAAGGGAAGGGCCAACTCTTGAGTGACTAACACAAGACACAAGAGCAGTGGCAGCCCTCGTTACACTCAAGACCTAGAGGCTGATGCAGGAGGAATAAATGCAGCTTTCCTTCTGGATGTTTGCATCTCAAAACCAGGTCCCCGTGTCCTGTGAGTGCAGACACTGCAAATCATTTGAGGGCTTCTCTCCACCTCGTGCTCACAACATTTGAAATCGGGGTTCTGGCTGCCTTTTCAGCCCACAAGTTTTATCGTGCTGTCTGTAGCAACACAAGAAAAACAGACCCAGTCTGGGTGTTCAGCACCAGCCCTGTCCTTGGAGACCTTACCTGAGCTTCTGAGTGAGGAGAGGGCACCCTCAAGGTTTTTATATAATTCTCCCTCACCTACTTTTATGCATTTTCACAGTTCTTTCCCTCGGTGAAGGATACAAAGACCCCAAGAGTGAACCTGAGCAGGCTCTGCAAAGTCCTGGGTGGAATAATTTCCTCTCCCCCTTCTCTCTCAGGGCAGCCTCTGTCTTTTAAAGTTTGCCTCACTGTAACTCTTAAACTGGATTTCTTTGGGTGGGCAGAAACTGTGTCTCTTCTCATAATGTATTTGTTTCCCTCCACAGCTGGCACAGATGTTTCTGAAGGAGCACAAGGAATGAGCTTTAGGATTGAGCACCTAGTCCAGCCAAGGTCAATGCATCGATATAATAATGCTAAATTTACACAGACACATTCCATTAACTAAATAGATGCTAAAATAATAGACCTAAAAGGTGGCTTTTTATTTATGGTTCAGCCTCAGTCTTGATTGATGGGGGAGGGACATGATCTCTTCTAAGGAGAAATAAATATGAGGGAAGGGAAAGTATTTTTAGTAAGATTTTTTTTCCCCCCACAGCTTCTAGCTGTTTTCACAGTCCTCACAGCCTGTGAGTCAGTCCTTAGTCTACTTTCATTAATTTTCTCATGACTTTATCACCTGTAAGGTTGACCAGTTTGGGCCAAATTCAGTAAAAGCTGCCTCATCAGGCTCAGTCAGGAACAAGAGGCTTTCAGTCAGAGCTGGGCAAGCAGCAACCCAGTTCCAGTAAACAGAAAATGGAAGTGAAACACTTCTGCAAATTATTCTTTTAATATCAGCATTGCAGTGAAAATTGAACAGCGACGCAATTATGCTGTATAATTAAAAAACCAGCATGATAAAGCTTTCTGTGGCAGGATTGGAGAAATCCACCCCACCCTTTGGGAAAGGGACACTGTGTTGATGCACAATAGGCTTCTTTGCCTTCAAGGAGAAAGTAGAGCTTAAAGCTTCTGTCTTCAGATCAAGCTGTTCCGTGGGCTTGCAGAGGAATTGGATACCCACGGGGTGTCCAAAGCATCCAGGCACTGATTCCTGCCCAGAGACTTACCCAGGATCCACAGTGTACAAAAGTGACTTTGTATGAGAGTTAAAGTTCTGATAGACAAGACTGGGTGGTGCAAGGATTTTGAAACGGAACACGGACTTTCCCTTGATGGGATAAGTGATGGTGTGAACTCCAACACATCAAAATTGCTTGAAGAATGTATTTTGACAGGTGCTTAATTACAGCAGAATCTCAGCATTTCCCCTTTATTGTTTCACTAGCAGGTGGCACAGGACTGTGCACCACATCTATCAAATACATCTCCACCACTTCATCTGCTGTTAAACACAAAAGCAAAGCCATTAAGTGTTACACACCTCCAGATATGCTGCAACCAAAGCTCAGCCACTGCTGCTGCTGTCTCTGGACATTATTTCCACTCAGCTTCTCCTCACACCATTCCCTCTTGTAGCACAAGCAAGAAAACACCAATGCCATTTAAAAATGTTTTTACACCTCTTTGCTTGTGACTCCTGTTTAAATAAAACTTTGGTTAATGGGCCTTGAGACATTAACACAGTAAAATAATCAAGAGAAGCCTCAGTTTAGTTTTAGTTTTGCATTTGCAGCGCTGGAGAAAGACACACTTTTACCTTGTCATCACTGTCACAAAATGCCTTTTATTCCCAAGAGAGCAGCTCTCCAGCTGGGAAAGAAGCTGGGCAGGAGACACCATGGGAAAACATGCCCAAGAGCAAGGACATCTCCTACAGGGAGACAGGTGGACAACACAAAACTCATGGCTGAGATCTGGAAACACACTAATAATTGCATTGCACATAACTGACTCGTTTAATACAACTGGGATGGTCCTGTAATTGCCACAGAAACTCCCTCTGGAGAGCAGTTGCAAACACCTACCAAAATGCTCCTCGTGGAAGAGAATGTTTCTGGCAGCAACACAAATCACCTCCTGCCAGTGCAGCTTCCAAATCTGTTAGGGGACCACACATCCTACTGCTGGCAATAAAGGAACTGCTCAGTGCAGTTAGGCTTTTTATTATTTGTTTCTCCCTAATTACACTTATTTCTATACAACACTGATGGCAGTCCATCAGCATTTGTTCATTCACTAAAGCATTTCATGGTGCCAGGTCAGGCTTATAAATAGACTCCTATGTGTTGTGGCGTTCAGTTTGGATATGATTTCTTGTATAGAGTGTGAATGATTACATGGATGAATTTATCTTACAGCTCTCCAGCTTGCTTTTCATTTCCCAGCCCACTAAAACCTCATCTGTAATCACACCATAGATTGCAGCAGGCCATTAGTTTAGGAAATAATCTGTTCATATAGTTGAGCATCCTGAGCCAACTTTCATGTGCATGCAGGATGATAAATGACATATCCCAAGCAAAACTTCTGCTTAGCTCCTTTTCAGCCACGTCTTTAAGGACACCAGCACTCTGGTTTGAATTCTGGCCCTACCACTCATGGAGGGGCAAAACTCAAGCTTTCAGCAAGGTGGAATCTTAAAATTAAACACATAAAAGCCCTTTGGGGAGTCCAGCCTGTTACTTTCCCTGGGTCTGATCAGTGTATTGTGCCCTGTCCTTTTCTGGGTGCTTCCTAAAATAGCTGTGCTGTGACCAAGGGAACTCCTGGACCAGCACACCCTTCAATGGATTATTGTGACATCATCTTTCCCTCAACCATGGTATTCCAATTTCAGGTGGTAATAAGAATAAAGAAGAGCCCTAAAAACCCCTGGATAAACATACATGTACTCTGGGCTCCAGCAGCAGTAATACACCCAGGATAAACCCCCCAACAGCAGTAATACACTCAGGATAAACCCCCCAACACCAGTAATACACTCAGGATAAACCCCCCAACAGCAGTAATACACCCAGGATAAACCCCCAACACCCTACTACTAGATTTTAAAATCTACCTGGGTTTAGGACTAACTGTACTGCTTGAATCCCTGAAATTCAGCTGGAGGCTTTGCCACTGATGGGAAGTCAGAGCCTGCCAGCACTGCCTCACTTTTACCCAAGTGCCACAACATGCTAAAGTACAAGAGATTATACAGATAATTTACACCAAAATCAGGGTAGCACTTGCTTTATAAAAGCTGCATTAAGGTCTCTGGAGAACAAAGTCTGCCTTTATCTGGGCAAACAGCACTTGCAGCAATATAAACATCTTCTCAGGTAGCTCCTAATCTGACAGGGGATTACACGAGCTGCAACTGCTCGTGATTTGCTTTGTTTTGCTATTCCCTGACTACAGTTATTACCTCTGAGTTACTATACAAAATGCACAGCAATTCATAAATGATTGATGGCTATGGTAAGCATAGCAGAGCAAAACACCAAACTGAATTATGCTGCTGCTTTCAAAAGAGCAAAGAAAAACCCTACGAATGCTGTGATCCCTCCGAATCATTTTAACATTGAGAATTTATTCTCAGTAGCCTGAAGAGTCACAGATATTAATGAAAGCCAGGATTTGTTAAACACCTACACAGCTATGACTGACTCCTGTGTCATGCCTTGAGATGAAAGTTCTTGCTCATAAACACATAACTAAATGGATGCTGTGGCATCCCTGGACCAACAGGGAACAGACAGAATGTATATTCATGAATATGCACCATATTTTCAACATCCACAGCTTGGGATTCAGCACCCCTGGGAGCAGCAGCTCCAGGGCAGGGGCTGAGAGAGGGGCAGCTCCTGCCAGTGCTGTCACAGGGATGGGGGAAGTTCAGTCCAGCTTTTTCAAGTCATTCATTCACTGCCCAGAATAAAACCCACTGTAGCAGAGGTGAAGGCATGCAGGGTACCAAATTTCTTGCTATCAGGTAAAAAGAACATTTATTATATGTACTTCCACAGAACCAAAGAGCTTAAAGTTAGCAAAATAACTTAAACTGACAGTTTTAAATCAAGAGCAAGTTTATTAGTTGCTAAAACTAGGCTTGAATCCCATCACTGGAGTGTTGTTTCAGTACAATGAAATCAACACACATGCTTCCAAAAACGAAGGCAAACCCAACAATTAAGCTGCATGTTTGCAGATGGAAGAAAGCCAGGGATTTTTTATGGATAAAAGAGAATGTGTGGAGGTGAGGAGGGCAAAAAGGAGACCCCAAGGAGGAACTAGTGAGAGAACAGAGGGTAACAACAACCAGCACTCGTGGGATCAGAGAGATGACGATGAGGCAAGAGGGGAAACAGGTTGCTCAGCCTGTTCTGGGTAATATGAAAGGCAGAGGAGGCACAAGAAGAGGTAGGAACACTCAGTGGGCAGACACAAAGAGGTGGCACCTCAGAGGAAAAGCCTCCTGAGGGCAGCACAGCCACCCTGCACTGCCACTTGTCACATTTCACCTCTTTCTGAGGCTTCACCTCATCGGGAAACGCGATATTGAAATTGAATCTGAGAATAAAGAGATTAAAGCTCTAATGGGACACGGCTTGGTGACATTTCCTGGGGCTGACAGGGCAGAAAGCATCAGAGGAACAAGCCAGGAACAAAAAGCCTCCCAATTAGTTGAGCACAAGAATAATTGCAAGAACAAAGGCACGGAGGAGTCTGGACCATCCCTTTTCCCTTTTCTAGCAAGCCAAATGAAAGCTGGCTTAGAAGAAATAATGACAGAACTGCTGAGCAATTTTGAAAAGAAGAGTTGGTAGAAATGAATAGAACTTCAAAAGATAAAATTTAAAAAAAAAAAAAAGGCACTCATCATTAGAGCAGGGAAAAGAAAGACTGTTAGGTCAGGAGGAGTGCCTAGAATTATGTGGAAGCAAAGGGGAAATCCAGCCCCAGAGCTAATAAAGCCAACTAATCAAGGTCTGTTTGTTTCAAAGAGCTTCTTTCCACTCAGTCACAATCTTCAAGCCAACAACATCACATCTCTTCGATCACTACCAGCTCCAGGCTTGGCCCATGAAGGGACACAGCCAGTCCCAGTGTCCCAGCCATGAGTGCCCAGCTCAGGGCACTGTGTGTGACACAGCACAGCCTGGACTGCACTGAGCCATCCCCACCAGATCTAAGCACCCTGCTGCAGGTGGCATGGGCAGCAGCACTGCCTGTTCCCTGCAAACAGAAGGCACACATCTTTGAAGTCATTGAAGAAATCCCTCTTTCCTTTATTTGTTCCCATATTCCAGTGAAAGCATCCCAGGCTTACAATTCAAGATCCCAGAGATACACAGACACCCTTTAGGGCATCAGTCATGTGTGTAGCTCTTAATCCCATGGCTCCTCACCTACAACTATCCTTTCAACTTCTAATAATAATCCCTTAAAACTTCTAATAATAATCCTTTAAAACTTCTAATAATAATCCCTTATAACTTCTAATAACAATCCTTTAAAACTTCTAATAATAATCCCTTATAACTTCTAATAACAATCCCTTAAAACTTCTAATAATAATCCTTTAAAACTTCCAATAACAATCCCTTAAAACTTCAACTAACAGCCTTTATGTAAAGAATGCAATCTACATATACAGTTTAAAGAAGTTATTTTCCTGCTTTGAAACTTTTTGTAGTGTATGGTTTGGGTGTTTTTTCTTGTTATTTTTATGTTTGAGTTCTAGTTTTTGGTTGAGGGGGGTTTGGGGGCCACAAATGAGAGATAAAAGGTTGTAGTGAGGTAATAAAAAGCACCTGGGCTGAGGGTGTGGCTCAGGTAAGTAAGATCAGCTGGGCTGGTGGTGTGGGCTGTGCTTAAACTGAGTTTAGGTGGGCTTTAGGTGAGAGCAAAGAGAGGGTTCTCTAAGAAAAAGGGTGTCAAGGTAGGAAAGTGTTTCTTTCTGATAAATAATTCTTAGTAGTAGTAGTTACGTGTGTGTTGTGGGTGCTTGTGCCTTAAGTGTTTTGCCTTGATATATCACTTATATTTTATTTTTAAAACTGAGATAGGGGCTCCCCTTTGCTGGAAAAGGAAAGCTCTCATTGCTTGAAGGTGGGTCAGGATCTTCTGAGCAAGAAGGGGGCTCAGCCAAAGGCTCCTGCCTGGATTTACAAAAGTGGCAGCACAGGCTCACTTTGTCAGCCCAAAGCTGGGGGTTTGGTTCAGTGGGAGATACTTCCCTTCCTTGGGAGGGGGTGGGTCAGTTCTGAGGGACAGAAATAAAAGCAAACATCTCAAAGTGAGCTGAACCAAATATGAGAGAGGGAAAATGCAGGTGCCAGGAAAGATTATGTGCTGGGACTGGGTGATGATAATGAGAATTAATAATGAAAAGGCAGCCAGGATAGATATGAAGCTCTTATTGTCCAGGAAAGAAGAAAAGGTGCTCTATTGCTCTTTTAGTCCTATCAGATAAAAGTCAGGGTATGTTTCTTGAGATAAAACTTAGGATATATTTCATGTTGGTGATTTTTATCTGTTTCAGTGCAACTGAGTGAAAAAATTCTTTACTTGGTGTAAATACAGAAAGAGCATAACCTCTGAGGAGGGCAAAATAAATAATTCTCATATTGTCTCAATTCTAGAGCTGCTGGAAGTAGAATTTAATATAGAAACCCAGGAAAGGTTGGAGAAAGTGAAATTTCATCAGGCTGAAGTGAGTTGTTCCCTTACTTAGATGACAATCAGTTTGGGTGCAGGCCTGAGAGCCCTGTCCTGAGACTGGGCAGTGAAGTGTGACTTATCTGAGACATGGGTAGGACACTAAAACTGGCAAATTCCAGGACAGGAGTGGTGGGAAAAGTGTGTTCCCAGCATTTTTAGAGACAGCAGCTATTCAAAGCCTAATTCTTGCCATTCTGTGACCTTACCATGCTTGTTAAAGCCTGGCTTTAGCTTCCACTTAGGTTGAGAAATAAAATTTGTCAGGCAACTTTACTTATTTTGGCTCTTGCAGTTACAGGGTCAGAGAATCTCTTTGTGAAGGAGCTTATGAAGTGGGTTTTCTGTGTGTGTTCTTAAGGCAAAATGAGACAGATAGTCCTAGAACTGAGATCAAAGGTTTTGCCATGACAGTAACTCCTTGCTCTTTATATAGGCTGTAATTGAGGCTCATTTGGTGAAAGTTGAAGGTCCTTTTTGTTCTGATTACAAAACATGCATTAAAATAACGTGTAGCTGTCAGAAACTTAATAATTCCATAAGCCTCAGGTATTTGTGCTACTCCAGCAGCCTGTGTGCAGATTAACAGAGTACTGTGCAATGTAAGCAATTTCTCTGGTGGGGAAGAGGCATCTGACATCCCAAAAAATGGACTTTGCATTGAATTAACATATGCTGGGCAAACCATACATCAAGCTGCAAAATCAATACAGCTTCTAAGACAAAAAGCTCATACCATCGTGCAGTTTTAGCCAGCAAAGAAAGTGGAATTTCATCTCAAGAGTGCACATAATTTGGCTAATGTGTATAAATCTGCAAAATATTGCCTGCATGCATTGGGCAGAACCTGCTTTAATTGGGAGGTGCATTTTCAGCTGTCAGGAACTGAGAAGTGCATTAAAAGAACACCTTTGAATAGATAAGGCTTTTGTGTAACCCAGAGGTGACTTTTAGCCAATTAATGAGTCCTGTAGTGATTTGTCCCCCCCCTTATATTTTTTTGGCAGCTGTCACTGGTTGAGGTTTCTTTGGTTGTGTGTTGAAAATAACACCCTGCAGCTTCTTCACCTGTCCTGAGATGGGGTGAGAGGAGAGTGCCAGAGTGCAGAACACTCCCTGTTGAACGAGGTAAGGGAAATTCTGGGGATGGGTGTCTGTGTGGGTAAGAAATGGGGCATGAGGTTGTTTTCCTTCCATCAGCAGGGAGTTCATATTAACCAACTGAATGCAAAGGGCCTTCTCTAATGTATGTAAATACATACAAGAACCCTTGGCTCTCCTCAGAAGTTTTATCTCCTTGCTCCCACTCGGGGAGCTGATGGAGATGAAGGAAGCACAAAGGAAAGTCCTGTTGCTAATGGAACACGTCACCTCGAAGTGTTTATCTCCTCAGAGCACTGAGGGCTGGAGCTCAGTGAGAAGTGGTTTTATGAAGCAGTTAATTAGTCTTTGCTCAGGGAAACCAGGCAGAGTGGTGGCCCTTCAAGAAGGTGGTAGTTGAAGAGCTTAGTTGCTGTAGCAGTTAATAGTCAAACTGTATTTTCAGCCAAGAAACACACTGATTAAGTTGCACTGGGGGTCACAGTCAGGAGAAATGCTGTGCTATTGATAGAAAAATTAAACTAGATGTAAAGGTGTGCACTGACTGTTCTGACCCCCGGAAATAAGGTGAAATTACCTGCCTTTCTGTCTGAAATGGATTAGTTTAGTGGTGATTAGAATGTAGCAGAATTTGTGGCAATCCACGTGTGAAAGGTTTTGCTTGTGGTAGATTCTTGTTTGAGTCTTTAGCCTCTCTTGTTGACTTAAAAATAACTTGCCACTGAGTGTTTTTTATTGCTGTATTATTTAATATCCTTTACAGCCTGCTTGCAGTTCTGTTTTCAGCCACTTGTTGTGGCTTTGCCTGCCCCAGTGCAGGCAGTGAGGCAGAGCTCCTGTTCTTACAGCTCAGGAGTTTGTGCTTGGGCTGCTCTCCCCCCTTAATTCATCCTCCCTTCTTGTAGGTCCTGAGCTGAGTGTTCTATGCACAGCCAGTCAGGAGGAGTGAGCCTGCTCTTCCAAACTCTCCAGGCTATCTGCATTGTTTTTAGAAGTTATAAATTGGGCAACTTCCAAATGCTTGGCATAACAATGTATTCCTGTGTGTGTGATAAGCTTATGCCCTTGCTTTTCCATTTACAGTTTGAATACAGATTAGTGAGTTTTGCAGAGCTTTTAATGGAGCTTTAATGAAGTCCTGAGCCTTTGGAGATCTTGAGAGGTTGTGCTGCATGTAATTTTTGGCTCTCTTTGTGACTGAAACTGCAGCAGACATGTAAAGGTCTTGGCAGACTGGAAGGAAGGTTTTGAAGAGCAGGATACAGATGTTGGATCCCAGGCAAACAGCTGGTCCCCTGGAATCATCTGGGGCTTTCAGTGTTTGGGACTCCCAACTGTGGGAGCTCTTTCTGGGAAGCAAAGCCTGCAGAGGACACTTTAAAAAAAGCTCAAAACAAGACTTCAGAGGGATCCTTTAATATTTTTTCCTTGACCTTTCAAATGCCCCTTAGGAGTGAGAGAACTCAAGCACTTGATTTCAGGAACCAAATTTTGATTAAAGTCCTTGAAGCAGCAGTAAATAAGCGTGTTCATACTGCAGAATGGCAGCTGGGGATGGAATGATTTCCTTGAGATGAATGTTGCATGCAAGTGTGGCATTTATTGGCCAATTTTAATTGGCTTTTGGAGGACATGATTAGTGGTGTAGACCTACATTTTCTCCTTCAAGGCACTTGATAAGTAAATGCACATAACTGTGGAGGCTCCATACCTTAAGCAGCCGTAGCTGGAGTAAATGCAGTGTATACTTTGTTCATCTCTGAATAGTAATTGAGTCCTGGACTGCATTTATAGTGCTGAGAGTAATACAACTACCATGATGTATAATAATGCTTAAGAGCTCCAGGGAGGCTCATTTACATGATAGCCAGGGAAATGGTCTTGCCAGGAATACGAATTAAGAGCCTGGTATTGTGTGAGTTACAAAATGGTTTTCAGGTGGGAAAATCTGAGTGAACTCAAGTTATGGGAAAGGGGTGTAAAAAAGGCCTTTAAAATGATTGTTAGGAAGATGGGTTGGCTTTTATTTCTCCTTTGACTTAGACTAAGGGGAAGTCTCTTTCTCTGTAGGTACTTTGAAGAGGCATTACATCAGCCTTTAGAGAACTGGGTGCTTGTTCTGTTTGTAAAGGTCCTGACCGTATCTAGTTTTACTGAAGAGAAACCCAATCACACGCCTCCAGTGGGAAATCCAGGCTGTTCCCAAGACTTTCAAATTCAGCAGCCAGCCAGGAAGGAGGAATTTTGTGTGATGAGTTTGCATTGCATCAGCACAATTTCGGTTTGCACTCATTCATCACTCGGGTGTCTGATTTCTTTTGCACTGCTTGGCTAATATTGAAGAGTTTGAGCCTTTTCCTAGTTTTGATTTGGTGATAAAGAACCTGGTGGGCTTTATAGGCTCATTGATAATTTGCAGGGCTTTTGATCAAGGTGTCTCAGCAGGTGTCAGGGAGGTTATGTCAGAAAGGCAGGTGGGAGGAATAAGATTCACAGATATTCAGTGATTGACATGAATTACAGCACAAAATGCACTGTCTGTCCCCTTTCTGCAGAAGGGAATCAGTGTCTGAATAAGCTCATCTGTTTCGTGCTGGCAAAACCCTTTCCCTGAAACCTGTTGGAGAAACTTGATGAGTTGGACTGGCAGTGTAAGCAGCTCCTTGGGGAGGAATGATCCCTTGCAGAATAAGAGGCTGAGAGTCAGGATGGATGCAGCAGTTTCTCTTGAAATGAACGTGTTTGCTCCTTGTTATCTGATGGGTATATCAAAAAAATGAACCAGTCTGATATTCCCCACACTGCCATTGACATACTGAACATTTATAGCCCCTTGTCACCCAAAATGTTGAATGAAGTGCAGAGGGTGAGAGCTGGTTTTTTCCAAGTAGTCCCAAGCTCCATTTGAGATTGGGAGTCTGGGGGTGGGCATTCACAGGTGCCAGTTTTCCAAGCCTCTCTGTGTAGTGGGAGACGAGCTCCTTTAGGAAATGATTTGCATCAGTCCTGCCTTAGCTTCAGTCTGACTGCACATTGCAGCAATTGGCTTCTTTAGGTGAAATTAGCCCCTGACTGCTCCCAGAGGTGCCTGGCCCAGCATATTCCTAAAGATCCTGTGCAGGAGATGCTGCTGGAAAGATTAAGTGCTCCTGTGTCATAAAGCTGATGTGAGTGCATCTCTGTGTCTGAAGGGAATGCACTGGCTGAGCATCAAGTGACTTGGTGGTTTTCCCACCCCGGAAAGATTTCAGCTTTTACAGCTGCACTCTCCTTGTTTATAAAATATATTGATCCAGCAGCATCATGATCTTGAGCTATGACTTGTCTCATTAAAGCAGCAACTGGAAGGTGCTGTAGCCATCCAGTGAATTAGTGTGAGTACAGGCAGAGGCAGGAATTGCCATCTGGCCTGACAAGCTAATTCAAAGGTTTATGTGGATGTGTCACGATGACAGAATACCCTGTGCCTAAACCAGGGCCACCTGCCCAGCTGCACTGAAACCTTCACACGTGTTTTACCTGGAAGAACCTCCACATTTTTCATTACCAGCATGTATTTGTACTGAAGAGAAGCTCAATGCTGATGGACCCTACCTGAGCTGGTGCTGGAAGAAGAAATGATGAAGGTGCCTTGCAGCAACTCTAAGTGGGTTTTTCTGGGGGGGAGATTTATGTTTTCATGTGCTTTGATATTGCCCAAACACAATGGAGTCGTGTGTAGCTGGGTCTTGGGCTCTTCATCTTAGTTTCTTGTCTGTGCCATTCAAAGCAGGAAGGTTTCTGGGTTTAACCACCCAGGTAATGTTAGGCAGAAATAACTTGGCTTTCCATGTATGTAGAGGACCATGTAGGGTGAAGTGGTGCTGTTCCCACAGCAGCTTTGGACTGCTGGGAATTTGGATGTCACTTTGAAGCTGGGCAGAAATGGAGATGCCAAGTGCATCCAGTACCTTTCTTCTCAGCCTTTATGGTGTGTTGGGAAGTTGGCTGGGGGACTCAGTGTGACAGCCAGTCCCTGAAATGGGCTCTGATGTCAAGGCTGGCACAGTCCTTGTGCCTGTGGGGCTAAAGTGAGCTCTCTCTTCGAGCTGGCAAGTGCCTGAATAAACCAGTCACTTTAAAAGTGAATAGTAGTCACCACCACTGCCTTCCTACTGTACCTTAATGGGATTGTACAAACAGCCCATAATTTGGAATGTCTGTTTCCCTGCTTGGGTTCTTTGTCTTTCAGCTCCCCTTTGTGTGTTTCCTCCGAAACCATAATATGCTGTGATAGTTCAGATCCCTTCCTGTGACCTCATCTCATGACAGATAAATTCTTACGAGGGTTTGCATGAGATGAAACTAAACAGAAATTACATTCTTCTGTGTTAACACGGCCTTTCCTTCATGTAACTAATTGGTGGTTAAGGCTACAAGAGAATCACAATTTTCTGCAAATAACATTAAGGGGTGGAGAGCTTTGTGTGAACATACCCTGCAGTAATTATGCATGAATGTCAGAGAAGGGCTACAGAAGTGTTCTGCAGGCTGTGTATGGCCTTCAGACCTGTGCAGTGATCTTCACGTGGCCTCTGGGGGAGGATCTCAACATTAAAAGGGAATAAAAAAGGTGAGGTTTATTATTTTTGAGGGAGTGCCAATTCTCCTCTGTGCTGGAGCACATCTGACTTAAGTCAAAGTTTCTCTTTTGGACCTTGTATATACTTATTTTAGATCTGAAAGGACTAATTGATGAACTACTTACTGGGGACAGGGACTTGGCTTGCAGAAAACAGCCAGCATTGCCCACTGCAAGCTGAAACACCTCCCCAAATATAAAACATAATGATTGTTCTTTGCAAGAACAAAAGGTGTCAGTCTCCTTGTTAGCTCAGTCAAGTGATCACAGGCAGTTTCTAGACATAAATGAAAAACTGCAGATGCTACACCTTCATTATTATTCACACAAACCTGTCTTTCCTTCTGCTCAACATTTAATGGTCCAGTAAGCAGGACAGCAGCATCCTAGAAAGAAGAGTCATCCCAGCCCTCCATTCTTCACGCTCTGCTGAAGTTTCTATTAATAGAAGGACAAGGGCTCCTGTCCCAGGCTCTTGCTCTCTCATTAGCATTTGAGTTTCTCACCAGAGCTGCCTGACATGCTCGTTGCTCCTCGAAGGGTTTCTCCCATGTCAGGTGCAAGATGTGAGGTCTAAACACAAGATAAGCCTCAAACTCCCAGAAGAATTGGCACAGGGGTGATGGGGGAAATCAGCTAAAGGGCTGGTGTGGCCCTGCCTTGCAGAGCAGAGGGACAGCCCCTCTCCTGGCATTTTTGCTGGGATGAAGGGCTTTCAGGTGGAATGGATGATCCCCTCTCCAGTCTTTCAGGTTTAGTGGTAATGGACAGCCCTGCTGTTAGAGATCAGAGCAGGATGGCTAAGCACCATCAAAAGAATGAAGATTAAAGGTCATCTGCAGCTGTCCTGTGGTTTGTCTTCTCCTGTGCTGGGGAAAGGATTGTTCATCATTGGCAGTGGGGCAGAAGCATGAAAAGGAATTAACCTGAGCCCTGCATTGTGCTGATCCTCATCCAGGGATCAGAAAACATCCAAGGGGGAAAGAGCAACGTGTCTGTTTATAGCTAGCTGAGGAACCAAGGGGGACATTCTGTCCCTGGGTCTGTGGGGAAGAGAACTGGTGGTGTTGCTGGGTTTGAAGTAAGTGTGAGCCTGCTAGGTGAGAATAATTTGGTCTCATGTGCCTGCTTTTGGTCAGAAATACTCTGAGAAAAATAAGAATTCCCACTTTAGATGAGGGCTGGCAGGAGGTCTCCACCTGGAAGGTTTGGATTAGGAGCTGAGGGTCTGGTGAAAGGACACATTCCTCTTTTTCACTCCCCAAATGATGCATGAACTCCTCCCACAGTGATCTATGCACCAGTTCATGAATTCTTTGCTGCAAGTCACTGTATTCTATATCTATTTAGTGGAGATGATGTGACTGTTCTGCTCTCAAACTTTCTCCTTCAGTTGCCTTCTTGGGTTAGGAAGCCACTCAACAATCAGAGCTTTTAGGCAGGAAAGGATTCACTCTGTCTCAAGTGTCCCAGATAGGCTGACAAATTCAGTGGGTTTTATATCAGTTTATGGGCAACATCCTGCTGTAAGGACTTGGAACCCTCTGTAGGACTATTTCTTCTTGAGCTGGCAAAATAATGACGTTTTTAGAGAGAGTAGCTGTCAACAAGCCAGCAGATAGCAGCAAAACAGGTTGCTGTGAGAGAGGAACTCTCTTGTTTCCCCCCCAGGATGAACCTCTGGTAAATGTGCAAACACTTCTCCACTCCTCTGGCCTCTTTGCTCATTGTCCAGCTGTTGCACTTTGCCAGATGAAAACCCACAACTCCTTTTCTTGCTGGGCCCTTTTGTCTGCACTCGGAAGTGAAACAGCTGGCAGGAGGCTCAGGCTGAGCTTTTCCAGAGTGTTTCTATGGAAACTCTCAGCTCTCCAGCAGGTTCTCCAAAGGGCACAAGCTGTGGATGCCTCGGAGTAATTATGTTCACACGCTCCTGAACATTATCCCTGGTCCCCAGCACATCCCTGCAGTGGTTGCCTTGGTGACTGCATTTTCCATGGTGTGGCCAGCAAGAGGCACCTCAGCAATGCCAAGCAGTGCTTTCTGCACGTCTGGATGCTCTTGATGGAGGGTCTGCTGAGATCTTGAAGCCCTGCCTGAGCTATTGCCTTCCTCAGGGAAGGTTTGAATGCCTGCAGAGCTCCTCAAAAGGCTTGATGTGTTGGAAAGGTCTCTCTCTGAACGAGGGCTTTAATTTAAGGAATTACTTTATGTCCTGAAAAATGAGGCACTTCATAGGAAATCTATGGTTGATTAATAGTTCCTTGGCTGTCTTAAAGGAGTTAAATGCTAGTCTGAGTACCAGAAAGCTTATTTTGTCATTACATGGCAACTATTGACAGATATCTGTGACTTACATTGACACACAACAAATCTCTTCCCCTTTGATTCAATAAACTGCTTTCAGTCTGTTAGTTTTCCTCTGCTGGAGTTGATGTTGTTGTCAGAGATTCGTGGGTTTATGGGGTAACATAACAACAAAAAGCACCTGCAAGCCTTTTTTGCTGTTTGTAGGCTGTCTGATAGGAACTACTCTGTGTTTGTAGATTTGTATGTGAAGTGCAGCATCCAGCTGGATGAAAAAAGGATGTTTGCTGTGAGGGTACTGAGGTGGGGAGGGAGAAAGGGAAGAGACAGCTCTTTCCACTAAAACTGTAACAATTTAAGGAGGCAGAGAGACTTTTTCAAACTGTTTGAGCTGACATCTTCCTTTGAATGGCTCTGGGTAGTCAGGTGTTTATTGAGGTCTTATTCAATTTTGACAGCATGTTTGAATCTGACCCCACTCGCCCACTAGAACATCCACTCCTTTAATGCTTTGTTTTGTGTTGTGGGAGGGAAGGGTGCAAAGAGTGTCAGCCACTGAATCAGAAAACAACACACAGATGGGACTAAATGTTGTCTTTGCAGATATCCCCACGTTCCAGCCCTTGTATCCCTGGACTGCCTTGTGCAGTAGATGCTCCTCGTTTCTCTGGGTAAATAACTATGTGAGTGCATTGCAGGAGGGAGTGGCTGTTAAACCTGGCACAGGCATGGGTGTATTTGTTAGTTTTTTATATAAAGGACTGTCCTTCTGCCTTTTACTGGCTCTGAGAAACCTTAGTACTGGCAGGGCCCATTAATTTTTAATTTAGTCCTCTCTCTGCTGCACTGCTATTGTGGTTTATGGGGATATTATGCTGAAAGGAAGGCCTGTAAAACAGGATTTTAAAGTTGGAAAAAGGCATGGTTGTCATACATAATATGCACGCTGTAGTAGAAACGAGGGGGTATTTATAGTACAGCTAATATTAATTATTTTTATTGTGATGTCAGCCTTGCAGGTCAACTGAGAAGTAAGGTGCTGTGGAAGCCAGAAATCCCCAGGCATTAAAGTAATATTAATATGAGATATTGAAATGTGCTTAATTTGCACTGCTGGTCTTGTTTAAAATGGTTTCTTCTATAAAGCCATATCAACAATGTGAAATATTATTGGGAGGAAGGACATCAGTCACCCCACTACTGTGGAAACTCATGTGCTTCATCAAAGCCAGAGCTGGGAGGTCCTTAAAATAAAGAACTACTGGAAAAATAACACTTTTTGCTTAGCAATTTGCTAATTTTAACTGCTAACCAAATCTCCCTGTTGCTTATACTTTGTCAAGGTTATTGGCAACACGAAAAATCTTCCTGTTGTGTTCTAACCTTCCTGTAGCTCAAAATCCTCCAGGGGATATTTTGGATTCCCCCTTGCTTTCTTGCAAAAACTAGCTGTGAGGGGAAGCTGACAGCAAAATCCTTGCTGTGATGCTGTGCTGGAGCTTTGGGAAGAAAGCTTTGTGAGATCAGGAGAAAACCCTCCAGGCCTTGGAGGAGCTGCTTGGCACCCATCATGGCAGGAGTTCCCATGGGATGTATGGCATGGGGGTTTCAGAATTCCTTGGAAGATGCCTGTTCAGGCTCAGAGGTTAAACATTGCTTCCTCTGAAATCTCCTCCTGAGGTGGTGGCTCCCTGAAAACTGGAATTCTGGTGGTACCCTGCAATGGACCCCCCAGATGCTCTGGATTCAACCAGAGCTGAGCCTGAGCTGGTTGCATGGGGATGGAGGCTCGACCAGCTCATGATTGTGCTTTGATCTGCTGAAGACTTAAGGGATGTTTTCAAAGTCTCTGCTTTGTGTAGCTGGAAACTTTCAGGGTATCATTCCCAGGGCTTTGGAGCCCATGACTTTTTCAGGGCTTGAGCCTCTTGTGCAGAGTGTGGAAATTGAGAAACAGCTTCTGTTCACATGTGACACTGAGCTAATCCACTTCCTTCATCAGAGAGCCTCAGTTTATCCACTGGGGACAAGGTTGGGGTTGGTTTTCTCTCCCTCAGTATTAGAAAACAGTGGGATGTGGACATGAGGAGCATTAGAAACACTTTAGACCTGGCTTACTTGTTCTTCAGTCTAACTTGCAGCAAGACTTGGCACTACCTGAAGAGCTCAGCTTAAGAACCAGCTGACTTGCTCTTGTTCTTGAAAAGGTTGCTGACAGAGAGGGTGACTGATTTGAAAAGCTCATGCAGCCTGAAAATTGCAGCATCTTAAATCCCTGAAGCTTCCCTCCCTCAAATAAAAAAAAAAACCAAGCAAACCAACAGAAAGATAATGAAAACTTGATGAAGCACAGGAGGAAGTTCCTAGTCAGCAGACTGCAGTGGTGGTGAATCGGATTTCCACAGCTCACTAACCTCTTAAGTGTTTAATAAATCCAGGAGATCTGTTCCAAGGATAAGGTGGCCCTGGTATCTCACCAGACAGACTCCACCTGCTGTCATCTTTCTTAAAAGTGACCCTGCACGGCAGGACCAATTACCCAGCTAACAAAGTGGAGACAAGTGTCTCCTCCTGTGCCATCCTGGCCCCGGAGCTGGAGCTATTGTGGTTACCATAGAGATATTGCTTGGCACTGATAACGGGAGTGGTTGAGATAAAGTCACTGAGAATGGGGGCATGGAGGGTTCCCCCCCTCCTTTCTGTATGGATTTTCTTGCTCAGTCATGTGCCCTTGCATTGACAGGATGAGGAACAGGCTCCTCTGAGCATCCTGTGATGCTGGGATCGCTCACTGAGCTGAACTGGCAAGTGGGAAATGCAGCAGAACCAAAGGCTGTGCATAAAAACCTGCAGCAACCCCCTCCTTTGCAGGCTGCAGTGCAGGGAAAGAACATCTCAGGCTTTCCTCCAGCTCGCTTTTCAAGCTGTCACACTTGGTGCAGGTGACAGTTCGTGTCCCTTGCTCCCTCAGCTGCTCCTTAAGGAATTGCTACCAGCCACAGAGTTGTAGACTTTGGCAAATGAAGAGTTACAAAGCTGAGATTTTTGCCAGGAAAGGGTAACTGGGGAGCTGCTGGGACCAGGCAATTGATGTCCAGTTGGCACCTCAGAAGTGATCCTGAGGATGAGATGCTTGTCTCCCCATGCAGGAGCATCCCTATGGAAGAGGGGGTGTGAGTGCTTGATTTTTGGAGGAGCCACCTGCTTGACCCTGTGGCTGGTGGCCAAAGTATTCCAAGTTCTGAACCATCCTTCATCTTGGCATCTGAAAAATGCTGGGCTAAAAGACAAGTCCAAAGTTCTTCCCTTTTTTTTTTTTACAAGGCTGTCTAAATACAATTATTATGAGAAGTTTAAACTTCTGACAAGCTGACTTGTGTATTTGGACAATTCAGCAAAATTTGAGACAAGTGGAGGCCTTGATGCAGGAGATTCAGGACTGGCAGTCAGCCTGATTTATTGATACTGACTTGTTCAGGGATCTTGGGAAAATTGTGTCCCAGCTTCCTGCCTGCCTTTGCTTATTCAGTATTAAAAGCCCTGACTGGCCTTGAATCACTTAAGTTGGTTTAATATGTCTCAGCCTAGGGAGGATTAAAATACCATGTCCCAGTGTTGCATATAACCAGATTGTCCTAAACCAAGATTACTTTCCGTGCCCAGAATGGGCATATTTTCTGCAGTTTTGGTCTCTGTTTGCCCTGTCAGCCCAGTGATTGATGACCATCTCTGTTCAGGCTTGTGTTTCCCATGGCTCAGCACTTAGAGCTCTAGTTATGGATCCCAGCAATGTTACCTGGACTAAACAACTTGTTGATTAAACTGGCTGAGCTCTGGCTCAATTCTGAGCACCTCAGTTCTGTAGGACTGCCTTCCAGGTGATTTCTTTTTTAACAAATTCTGTAAGAAATGGCTTCTGTGCCCTTCGGGGTGTGAGATGGAGCTGTGTGAGGGCACAGACCTTGCCTGGCAGCAGCAAAATACTGATTTGCATAGAGAAGGCAAATCCTTTACACAGTGCACATAATGCACATTGTAAAACAGTTACAATAACATTCACTGCAGCCATGAAAACAATTTTACAGCAGATTAAACACACTTAGAAAAAGGGGAAAGATGAGTGAGAAGGCAATGCTGACACTAAATTAGGCTTGAGTCAGCAGCAGCAAGAGAGCAGAAGAGAAAATGAGAAAATATTCCAACTGTCCTCCTGCGTATTTTTTTTTTCCCAGGCCAACTGCACTCTGTGTTCCTGTGTTTGTTGGGGTGCTGTTGAACTGAGAGGCTTTGCTGCTCTCCAAGATCATGCCTAGGAGGGAGACAAGCATTAAGTGGAATAGTACTCAGAGGGCAAGGCAGTTACATTGCTCCTGGACAAATGGTGGTTTATTGGATTTGCTCTTCTTTCTTTGTCATGTCACATAAGCTGAGAGTGCTTGAGAGTATTGGAGTCAGATTTCAGTGGATCACTTGGTTGTCACCAGCATTGTGTGATGCATTTGAGGTGCATTATCAAGTGTGTGGCGTTCCTGTGCATGGTTTGGAATGTCTGACAGGCCAAATTGGTTGTGTCAGTGAGACACAGGGGCTCAGGTAAACGCTGAGTTTTAGTCTACACATGGTCTTGAATGGTTATGGGCTGGAGGAACAAATGAGTTCTGTGCTCAAAGCCATTGCAAACCTGCAGGGGATTGGAAACCACAGATTCTGGATGCAAAAAGGGCTGGGTTTTGCCTCTAAATTCTGGGCCACATGGGCAGCAGGGTTCTGTAATGCAGAGGAGCTCTTGCCCAGGTGATGGAGCATTGTTGAAGGCTTTGAGCAAGTCCCCACTGCTGATTAAACTTGGGAGGTCAAACATATTTGCTTCAGCTGCTTGGCTGTGTCTATAGAATTTTCATTAATGAGCTGTTGCTTCTTGACTTTACATGTGTGTGATGGTTGATTATGCAGGATTATCTTCCTGCAGCACATGGACACCTGCTAAAAAGGGAGTAATCTTATTAGGAGCCAAATCTCATCTGATCGTTAAACATGGTGTGCTTACAACCCACTTGTCAGCTCTGCTTAATTCAGCATGCAGGTCTCTGTCAGAACCTCTATTGATTCATTGGGATTGCCTGGCATCTTTGTAGATAATAATCTTGCATGTCTGACAAGCTGCTGGGCTATTTCAGAAGCAGAGTTGGTCATAAATGCTCCAGGCTGTGGTGTCTGGGTGGCTTTGTGTAGGTGTTCTGGCTGCTGTGTGTGTGTCTGTACCACTGCAGTGCTCCACAAAAGCTGGAGCTTTAGGACAGCTCAAGGACTTGGTGTTGGTCACAGGGAATGGGGATTCTTTGCTGGTTCGTATCCCAAAAGTGGATAAATTTGTGCCACAAAGGTTGGACAGGGCTCTGAGCAACCTGGGCTGGTGGGAGGTGTCCCTGCCCGTGGCAGGGGGTGGAAGGAGATGGCCTTTAAGGTTCCTTCTAGCTCACACCTGGGATCCTGTGGTTGTAAGTGAGAGATGGAGTCTATAAGATGGGGAGAGCTCACCCAAAGGTGCCCCTCAGGTTGGTATTGATTTGTGTGATGTGTCTCACCAGCTTGAGATGGTTTTTTTGTTAAAAAGGATGTGTTTCTGTAGCTTTTGCACCTTTCATGCCTGTTCAGAGGCATGTCCCTGTTGCTGTCTTTGTGCAAGGACCGCTTGGGTGGTTTGGATATATGGAAGGACTGCTAAAAATTCCCAGTTGAGGTCAGGGGAATGCCTGTGCAACACCTTCTTGTGGAAATTGCTTGTGAATTGAGGGAATGCTAAAGGACAGAACCCAAAAGGTTCTCTGAGACACACAGAGGTTCATCCTTTGTAAGTGGGGAGGAGATGTCCTCCCTGTTGTAACCACGTTGGGTTGTACCTGCTCAGGGTCCAGCTTGTCAGTGTTCCCCAGCACAGGAGCTCTGCTGTGAGCAGGACTCTCTGTCTCTGCATTTGCCTGAGTTTATTTGAGGGTGTCTGATGGAATATTGCAGAAGTTCTAACTCCTGAAGGATGAGAGGAGGTTAAATGAAAGTCGAGAAGTTGATTCTATCAAGATCATCTGGGATTTTCCAGTCTGGCAGATTCATTACTTTCAGAAATGATAACTGATTGTATCTGAAAAGGTGAAGGGGAGAGTGATTTAAATCGTGTCCATTACCTGTCAGCAAATAATGCTGCATGGAGCTGTGAGGAGGGAAATGAGTGCATTTGACACTATTGTTACCTCTCCTGTTTGACTTTTCAATGAGAGCTACTACTCATGCTTATTTTTTTTACACACATATGCTTCAGGAAAATTTCAATTTTCATGATTTTTTTTTTCTCTTGGAACAGAGAGGTACCTGTGGAATGTGTACAGTGAGAGCTCATGGATAAGGAAGGCCAGGAGAACAATTTGTAATGTATTAAATATTACTGCCAACACCTATTCCTGCAGTCCCTAATGCAACATTCTGATTGTTAATCACATTTCTATATGGCAAACAGTTTTCTCAAGTATTGTTTGCACTCTGTCTCAAAGCAAATATGTGGTTTTGATTTGAGAACAATGCCAGGTTTAAGTAACTTCTGTTTCCCTGTTAACAGAAGTCATCACTGTTAATTAGTCATGGCAAGAGATGAAATACTTATTTGAGGGGATAGTTTAATTTCAGTTCTTATTGTGAGCTTATATAGGTGTTCAAGAGCTGATGCTGGAGGAGAGCTGTAGTTCTTGGAACCTCCTTCTGCCTTATCCTCAGGATGCTGAGGGTGTTGGCAAACCAGACAAAGGCTGGCTGGGAGAGCCATCAGGAACACATGTCATTCCCAGTGGAATGTGGCTGTCACACTGTCCAGCACTCCATGTGCTGGCTCTGGGGAGGCTCAGCTGGAAATGGTGGTAATGGGACATTTAGGGTTTGTTCAGCTGATGAGTGCCCATGGTGTTGGAACAGAGGCCATTGAACTTCTCTGCAGCTCACTTTGCTCTTCTAGTCCCTGTCTAGCCTTGTTGGTCACCTTTGCTCACCAGGTTTTAGGAATTTAATTCGTGGGCATAGACTCTTAATCTTCACATGTTGCACATGCACACTGAGCTCCATGTAAGACGTGGTGAGAGGTCCTTCTGGCCTTTCTAAGGGGACTTAGGAGCTTGGATTCAATCCTGGAAACTCCACTGTCATCCTGAAGGACTGCTGGGACTTGTCTTGGAGCTGATCCATTCCATTTGTCTACATGCTCCAGCTGCTGTGGATGAAACTTGCCTCCCTACTCTCTTAAATTATAAATTTCTGTGGTGCTCCTGTGAGACTCATTAAGAAGTAGGGCTTGAAGTATGTTCCAAGACTTTTATGGGAATAGCTCTCAACAGTGGAGAGAGGTCGTATTTTGGTTGATTTCCTTATGAGATGAAATGCACAGTATCTTGTGCTCGGTATTTGGAGGGTGTAAAACTTGTTTACAATGTGTGGAGCTTATGGAGTATGTGGAGTTTTACTTTAAAAGCGTTTCTGGGCTGAATATTAATGGAGAAATAGCTTGGAGTTGTAGATATGATGCAAAACACATTTTGGAGAGGCATGCATGGAACAATTCTCTTGGAGAGGCCAAAAAAAGAAATCTTGGAGGGTTCTGTTCGCTGCCAACCTGCTAAAATGCCCAGAATTTGGGGTAGAGACTATCTTGGTGCAGCTGAGCAGAATTTTCCCCTTCAGTCCCAGTAGCCTCCCATGAAATGAACCCCCCCGGCAAACTAGACCTTCTGCTGGGGTTTGAAATACCTGGCACTGGCATCTGTTCATTTAAATGTGCTTGCTGGGAACAAGCCACTGGCACAGCAAATTAGAGATGCTTGTGAAGGGTTGCAGATTCCAATCTGCAGTGGAGGATCCCTGCAAAGCAGGAACACTGACAGACATGGCAGCAACAGTAAGATAAGTAAGATAAAGCTGGACTTTAAGGTTTTTAGGCTCCTTTCTTGAGGGCTGTGTGTTTCTTGGCAGGAGGGAACAAGGAACTATAAACCAGTGGCTCCTCTGCCCTCCTGGACATCCCATGGGAGCAGAGCTGCTGTCACTGCTGCTGTTGTGCTCTTGCTGTGGCAAGGGCAAAGATAACTCTGCCCTGGGGTGTCTCAATAGGAAGCTTTTCTGGGGGAAGAAGAGTCTCCATCTGCTCAGGAGAGCTGAGCTGAGCAGTGCCACCCTCATTACAGAGGAGCTTCTCCTCCCTGAGTGGAACAGCAAAGCACTTTGCTGCTCACCCCATAATTCATGAACAGAGCTCAAGGAGAGGGACAAGGAGGGGCATTTCCTAAGTGGGCAGTAGAAAAGGGATATCTTGCTTTGTGTGGCCACGCTGAGACCCTTGAGGGGGAAATCCTGACTTCCTGGGGAAAGTCCCACTGACTTTTTTAACCTGAGATGCTGAAACTTCAGTCTCTGAAAAACTGGGGAATGTTTCCTGGGCTGGTTTGCAAAGCAGCCTTTAGTGAAGGCTGGATGAAGAAAAGGGTGTTACCAGGACCGTGCTTGGCTGGAACACCTTCCTGAGCTTGGTTTTTGAAGTGCACTGCCCAGATGCAGCAGTTTTAGCTGGAGCAGATTGGCACACAGAATGGGCTTCATTAATGATGAATATCTGCCCTGCTTTGGATGCTCCTGGCACCATGTGGGACACAAGGAATATGTGAATAGGAAACAGTTGTTCTCATGCCCTTGGGAGACTTTTCTAACCACAACTGCTGAGCCCCCCAGGAGTTCCTGGGCTGACAACCTGTTTTGCACTTGTTCTCTTGTAGCAGAAATTTACAGTTAATGGGTGATGTTGAGAAACTCCTGTTTCATCTAGAGAGCTGAAATACTTGAAAGCATCAACTGACTTCATTTCTGAGGTGAGATTTCAACAGTAGGATTCCCCACTTCAGTGGTAAAAAATGGCATAATGCAAATAAACTGGTGACTGAGGTGAGCAAAGATGTTTCAGTGGTTTTTGGCTTCTCAGGTGGCTGTGTCTGGACTGTGCTGTAGGAGGATGCTCTGCCTGTGGAAAAAGGAGCATCTGCTCTAAGGAAAGGGGAAGGCTCAGAAGGGAATAATTGGGCAGGAGGAGTGGGAAACCAGCAGACTGTTTCTGATTTAGCCACTCTGATGTTCAAGTCCTGTGGCTTGGAATTTCCTAGAGAAGTTTAGGTTGTCTCTGTCGTGTTTAGCCCCACGTTTTCCAATGAAGTGACCAGAAACAGAAATATTTGAGGGTTTATATGTTATTGTTTACATGTAGAAAACCAACAATAAAAAACCCCAAACACCCACACATCTGTGTTTATCCCTTCTAGTATCTGAAGGGTGGTTGAGTGCAATGGCACCAGGATCCCAAATAGCACAGAATTGGGGATGGAATTTGGAGTTTGAAGGCACAGAACAAGGCTGGTGGCTCATTCCAGCATGGGTAAGGAGGATCATCATACTCTGGCCACATATGGAAAAGAACTTTCTCCTGAATGTAGAACAGCTCTCTTGTACTCAGTGAACCCGAGCTGTGTGGCAGAGCTGAGGGGGATTTATTTACATGTAATTTTCTTTTCAGTCTTCTTTTTGCTGCTTTGACACCTCTTGGCAATTTTCCTAAGTGTTTAAACTGCACATTACTGTGAGGAATGTTTTTAGGCAGCTCCATGTTGAGATTGGGTAAGGCTTATTTACTGTTTGACTCCTGGCTCTGACAGCATTTCTTTCTCTGAACGATTGCTGCTAAATGAGTTATTTCTCAGTTAGATTGAGCAGATTCCCACACTTGCATCTGCTTTTCGATTTGCATCTCCTTCCTTTTCTGTCCTGTCCATCAGGCAGCTCCCTGGGTAAAAGGTGTTTGTAGAAGTCAAATGTTGCCTGACACGGTGTGTGGAACAGAAGGGGCAGGGAAGCAGAGGAAGCTGAGGAGAACCTTCCAGCCTTGAGCTCTTGGCTGACAGAGGAGCTGGATGAGAACAACAACTGTATTTCATTTTACCCTTTGTTTTCTAATGAGAGTGTATTGATGAGGCAGAGTAAATAGACCCAGAGTAAATAGACTGAGGCCCAAATAATGATATTTCTAGGAAGAGGCTTTGGGTTGCCTTGATTAATAGCTCTGATGCAGTGGGTTTGAGACCTTTAATGCCCATATCAACAGTGTCCTTGAGGAAAAGGGAGTGAACAGAAATGCTCAGACTTCACTTGAGGGGCAGGGTTTAATGGCCACGGGGAGCTCAAGTAGTCCAAGAACGATTCTCTGGTCTCCTCTGGGACTTTAAAAACCATCCACTTTGAGCTCCTCTTGCCTTTAATGCAAACTGAAGAAAGGGCATGTTTATCCTTGATTTGGTTTTTTCTGCTTCTGCAGTTCTGAGCTAAATGTCCCTTTGCAAAGGATTCAAGTAGGAGGGGGGTTTAAAAAAATAAAGATAATCCCTGGTGGCTTTTCATTCGTCTGGAGCTTTCAGATGCTGCTCTTGTGATGAAGTGAAGGGAAATAATAGTGCTAAAGCAAAGTCTTCAATTCCTGGGCAGCATTTCTAGGCCTCTCCCTCCCTTGACTTTGGCTGTTGGACAAGAAATCACTTTGATTTCTCTCGTTTTTGTGTTTGCCTCTCAAGGGGTTACAAGTTTGTTTTTTGTGGTGAGCTTGTTTCTACCGCAGAGTGGCTTTAATTAGGATCCCATTGATATGTGGATGAGACTAAAACTGTCAGCTTGGGTTGCCTTTGCCAAGAGTTTGCCTTGATTTGTGTTTGTGTCTGTCAGTTGAGATACAGTTGTAAAGACAGAGGATTTATGGGCTCTTTTATACATTTGGGCTGTGGCTGTGACACCAAAAGAGATGCTGCCTCTTTAAAATCGCTTTGCTGAGCAGAAAAATATTCCAGCACAAGTTTTGAGTGAGGAAAACTCCTCTGGTAATTGGAAGTTTACTTCCAAACAATCAATAACAAATGCCATAAAGTACCAATCTATTCAGAAAATTAATTGGAGATACTTAGGAGGAATTAATAATGAATGTTCAAGTGATAGTTCCTTTTTAACTCTGCAAGATTATCAAGACAAAGTAAACATCAGAGGAATTATAGTAAAGCAGACAAACTGTGAGGGGGAAATTAAGGATGCAAACTAGAGAACTGCATAAATCTGCATGTTATTAATTGAGGGAGAGTTCCTGAAATTATCATATGGGCTGAATATTAAGTGCCATAAATAAAAAAGGAAATGAAGGGATGCTGTGTGGGGGAAAACAGTGCCCTGTATGGGAGGAACTGTTGCAGACATCCCTCCAAGGACTGCAGCTTTGCGTGGGGTTATTAATACACATGATGTGTGCAGTGCTTTAAATGCCTCCTCTTTCCTGTACGTGCCAAAAGAAACCAGCAAGGACTGGAATAAGCACAGCAAGTGACTTTTTATTAGAAGCCTCTCTAATTACACAGCTATTGCATTTTACCTCCCACCACTGAGGGTTTTTCTTGAGGAATTTTAGCTTAGAAGAAAGCAGGTAATTCACCTTTTAGCTGGTTTCTGTGCATGCTGGAAACAGCCTCTCCAGGACATGCTCTAGATGTTGTTCATGCTGAAATTTGGGAAGTGCTGCAGGTATTTAAAGCACTCCTACTGACTCAGAGGAACTTTCTGAATTAAAAAAATACATTTCCCAAATTACCAAAGCATCTCCCTGGTTGAGATCATGGGGAGAGGACACTTTACAGAGGATCTGCTCTTAACAGAGGTCTAGAGTATGTTTTAACTAGTTTTTATAAGCCAGTTCAGACCTTTATGTACATCCACAGCTTCATCTCAGGCATCCTACATCTGAGTTCTCCCCTTAGTTACAGGATACATTCTGCAATCTTCATTTATGCCACTGTTATTCTACCTGCTGTCATCAGGCATCCTGGAAATATTTGAGAACATAGTTTAAAAGCTGGTAAAACTCTTGAGATTGAGAGTTTAGCTGAATGGCTCTGAAATGAGTTGTAAAATTGCTGTCAGTTGTTATTGCACTAAAGTTGTTTGGGATCTCTGCTCTTCATCAGCCTGTCTGAGGAGTTATCTAAAAATCCACCACTGGCAGGTCAGGAGCTGATTCTGGATCTTCCCTTCATGTCTCTCTTCCCTTTCTTCCTCCTCAAGGCACAAAAATGTTTACTGAAATGCCCAAGGACTTGGATTTATTTCCAAGTGATAAGCTTGCATTATTCATAAGGTAACATATTCCAACTGATCATTTCCAAATAACATTCCTCAGATACACGTTGTTTGGTATCCAGTGATGCAACTGCCCTGCTTAGAATCACTTCCAGTTGCTGTTGGTAGTGAGAGCCTGAAATTGGCCCTACCTTAATTCCTGTGTGATGAAATTAGGTGAGGGTTTAGCCTTGGCCTCTGAAAATTCGACAGAACTGATGTGTCTTGTGCTTAAAATCTGGGAGATTTTTCAGGACTGGTCTGAGCTTGTATCTGGATGGCAAACCCCTGACATCTGTGATCTCTCAGAACTCATATTAAATCCTCACACAGTTATGTGTTTGGGGTTTTTTTTTTCCAATTAAGTTTGAAGCATCACTTTCATTCTTCTCAAGCATCTATTGAAGAACTAAACTTGCCAAATGTATGGCTTGCTCAGGCTGTTTAGGGAAATCTTTTTGGCTTTATGCATCTCCCTGGAAAAAATTGCTTTTGTGAGAAGTATTGTAATTGATTAAACAGGAAATTAATGTGTGGATATGTCATAGTAAGTGTGAAGAGATTGCATTTCTGCTGTCTCACTTTTCATTATGAGCCTGAAAAATGGCAGTGTTAAGATATTAAGTGAAGTGACATCAGGATTCATGACTAAGCTTCAGGGAGGGTGGGGAACAGGGATGGGAAATAATCCAGGAGGGACCTTCTGATGGGCATCATTCAATTGAGCTGGGAGCCTGCCCTCCCTTGTGTCTCCCAGCACTGTCTGGCTGCTTCCCTCCATGGCATGGGCTCTAAAACTTGGGCACACCCCCCCTATTTTCTCCCACTGCAAGGAACAAAAAGGCAAAGAACTGCAGGGTTTTGGCTGCATCTCCACCACTGTTTGTCAAATTGTGCCACATTTATTGCTGCTTTGATATTAATAGTTCAGAAGGACCTCTTGCTTCATCTTCTCATGGAAGCCCAAGAGCTTTGGGGTGGCATCGAGAGCTCAGGTTATTTATGCAGGGAAAAGATTCTAACTGGGCACCTTGTTGGGCACTGACTCCTCTTGTGAGAAAATACTGGGCACTACTAATGGAAACCAGCTGGGATGCCTTTTTAAAAACCCCATGTGAATCAGAGCATCTCTGCTAGCAACAGAATAAGATCATCCTGGAGTGCTTCCTTCCTGGTGCAGTGGGATGCCCCTGTGGGAAGGAGCTGACCTGGCAGCAAAGAGATTCGTTCTCCAAATCCATTTTGCTGGAGGTGTTGGCCCGTGCAATCCATCCATGGGCTGGTTTAGAGGGCAAACAAGGAAACCAAAGGCATTTTTGCTGTCCAACACTCTGCTCTGCTCCCCTGTGACCCCTCTGCAGCACCTAATGTGGCTGTGAAGAGAGGGCTGACCTGGGGCTGCTTAATTAATGTCCCTGCTTGATCCCAGCCGCTGCCTGATGGCTCCACAGGTCGGATAGGCTGGGAAACCAGGCACCAAGTGCTGCCTTTCTAATGAACTCCTTAAAGTGAGTACCAATTAAAGCATTAAGCTCTCCCCCCGAACCAGCCAGGCAGTTTTTTTTGGTGGGGGTTATTAAATTACAGGTTGCAACCAAAAGCAGAGCCATTAGCAGGGTCTGTGTGTGGCTCAGTGTCGCTGTTCCTCAAAGGGACCAGGGCTCGTGGAACCAGGGAGAAATGCTGTGATTTCACACTTCATTGTAGTGCTCAGTGTTAGCTAGGCTGGGGTTTATAATCCCTTAAAGGCAAGCTCAGTCACGGGTAGGTTTTGCTGGATTTTTGAGTGGAAAATACACTTAAAAAGTAAACTCCCGGCGGCGTTTGAATGCCTCAGAAAGCTCGGCATTGTTGAACCTTCCCAACTAAACTTACCTGGGCTCGATGGCAAAAGAACCACCAAAAAAACCCAGCCCATGGATGTGGGAAGCAGCTCAGCAGGCACAGCTCAACACCAAGCAGTGGCAGGGAGGAAAATTCCCTGGCTGAGCCTTTCTGCTGCTTTGTGGAGCTCGCAGGTAGCTGGGGTTGCACTGATGCTTCTTGGTTTGGGTGCTGGGCTACTCTGAGCCTGTGTTTTCAGCTGGGTTTTTAGTCCAGAGGGAATGCTGGGCAGGGAGGAAGGGAAGAGCAGCTGCTTGTTGTTGCCATCAGAATTCTGTGTCTTGTAAAAGAAAACTTGAAGCTCCTGTGAAAAATACACTGAGTTTTTCTGGGCACTGCATCAATCTTGGTGCATGGGCTGTGTGGTGTCTGTGTCTCTGTGTGGGGGTAAATAAATCCATGACTCCCCTAAATACCACCATGTTCCCCTGTTCACATCACAGAATGTCAAGTTTTCAGGAACAACACCTCACCCTGCTTTGTGACATTAAGCAGCTGAGACAATAATATGCACTTCTGGCAGAAAATACTCCAGAAAATATGCTTGTAGTGAAACCAAATTCCATAGTGTGAGTGTGAAGTTGTGCTGACGTGCAGGAATGGAGCAGGAATTCCTGATTCCAAAGAAACTCTTCATTTGTGAGTGCTTGGGAAGGCTGAGCAAAGGCAGGAGTTGTTGTAATACAGGTAAACAGCCTGTGTTGTTTCTCTTCTATGTGGGAATAAATTTGTTGGGTGAGATTGATTAGTTCACTATTATTATTATTATTTTTCCTGCAGCTTCCTTTACCACAATGTTTATTTGGGAGGAAAAAAAACCCCAATTTACAAATATGCACAGAGCAAGTATTTGTAGATAAACAGCTGCACTGAGGTTGCTTTCCCTTTGCTGACACACTCTCTCTGAAATAATGGACTGAATAAATGCTATCAGAGCAGAGTGCTGAGCTCAGGCCTTTACTGCTGAAGGAATTGATTCTTGCAATGTTTTGTTTTGGGGATTGCTCAGTAATTTGCTAATCCTGCTCCAAATACAGCCTGGTGCCTGAGTGCAGTGAGGAAATGCTGCATTCTGCCTCCTTTAGTCTCTCTTCACTGGTTACAGGTTCATTTGTAGTTGATTTTGGAGGTTGTTTAAATTTAAACTTTGCCCTGGCTGCTTGTATTTTCTCATTTATCAGTTGCTTGGTTGCTGTACAAACCCCATACATTCATCAGCAAATGGCTTTGCTGGGTGTTTTCCAGCAGTGGTGAGAAGCAAGAGGCTCCTTCAGGTGTTTGCTGCTGCTTCCCTTCACTCCTGAGCTGTCTGGCAGTTCATGTCTTTCCTGGAGTCATCCAGGCTTGGAAAACAACCCATCCTGAGCAAGGCTTTGTCCCATATTTTGGGTGTGACTGTGGATCTGAGATGTGCTGGAAGGAGCTTGGACCCCCTGGCTGCCACATGGAGAAGCTGAAGGGGCTGGCAGTGAAATTTTGATTATAAGGTTACATTTCCCTCAGTTTCACTGCTATACAAGGAGCTCAAGTAGTTTTAAGGGCAACTAAAATGCAGAGCACTCTCCAAAAGCAGACTTTTAAATTCTCTTTAGCCCCCTTGCTGCTGTTCTTTCCCCATGCACTGTGTTCTTTTGATGATTAAAAATTGTTCTCACCGTCTTCAAAACAGATGGGCTTCCCTACCTGCTGTGCCATCCAGAAAATAAAGCACCTTTCTTCCAAGCTTGGATTGCTCCCAGTTTGGTGGGAGTTAGAACTGTAATTTTCCTGTTCTAACACATTTGGGACTGAAATGGCTTTTGAGCTGGTGGCACACGCCTTGGTGTGCAAAAGTAGAGACTGAGGAAGCAAATGAAGCCCCAGATTGAAGAAGAAAATGAAACCCCCTGCTTTGAAAATGAGCCTCCTGTACTTCTCCTGAATACAATTCGTTCTCAGGGTTCTTTCCTTGCCAACATTTCCCAGACCCAGCTCTCAAACCGGAGTTTCTCTGGTTTTGCCTCAACATGGGACTTTGGGAGCTGCCAATTAAGCTGCAGTTCCATTTCGTGAAGGGGCTCAATTCTTGCCCTTCCCAAGACTGCAATGTCAAAAGGAAGGCAGGACATGAAAACAAGTGCTGGGATCACCGTGGCAGCCCAGCCAAGCAGCAGGAAGGCTTTGCAAAGCAGCCCCAGAAGAAACACTTCCCACTGGTTCAAGCACCAGTCCTCCAACATTTCATCCCCTTCCCGTTTTCCAGGCACAGCTAATGGCATAGCTAATCCAGATTTTGAGAAAGGAGCAGCTGATTTCCTGCAGGTGCTTCACAGATTCTTGGTTTGCTGTTTATCTTGTGCTGCCTTGACTTTTTGGGGGGCATTTTCTCCTCAAATATCAAGTGCTGCCCCATTGCTTCAATGCTCCTGATGGGAGACCTGTCTGTTTGCCTGATTTTGGGCATTGGCAGTGCCCATTTGGGGTCGGTGGTGCAGTGAAGTGCCAGCTTTTCTCTGCTGTGCCTCTCTAAGGATCACACAGGGGAAAGCCAAGTTCAAAGCCAAACTGGTTTCCAGAGCAGCTGGTGGTTTTGCAAAGCATTTTGGCTCTGGCCTGGCTTGGTAGAGCTTCACAAAATCCATGCTGGGTTATTTGTGAAGCCTTTGGAGAGGCTTTAAGGCCAGGAATGGGACATACCTTGTAACAGCATCACCTGACCTGCTTTAATTGTGGGCATGTGTTGTTTTTGTGTTAAATGAGGATGGAACCTCAAGCCAAGAGGTGAAGAGGCAGATTTTGCTGGTCCTGCAGAACAAGGCACTGCAAAGGTCTCCAGCAGCTGCTCAACAAACCCCTCTGGGTGTGACACACAGCCCAGCTGAACCTGGGCTTGTGTCTTAAAATCTTATCCTTTCCATTAAATCCGAGTTTTAGGGAAGATGAGTCCTGCATTCTGCAGGATAGACACCTCAGCTGCGTCCCAGGGAGCAGCAGGAGCAGTCCCAGAGCTGGGTTTTAGGGGTGGAACTGCTGTGGGGTGGGCTGAGCTGAGCTAAACCCATGGGTTTCCTCTCTCCCCCAGCAGCTCAGCTGGTGAGCTGCAGCTGCCCCTGCGAGGGAAACTTCGTGTGCAAACAAGAATTAAAGCAGTCAATGTTCCCAGTACAAATGTTGTTTACAGCTGGCTTTGAAATGATTTTTGTTTTTCAACTCCAAGGGGGATGGGGAAGGGACAACAATGGAAGTGAAAACCATCTTTTTTCACAGGAAAGCCTTTGTGAATATCTTGGTGGCTTTGAAGGGAAACAGTACAAAAAAAACCCCCCATAAATATGAAATGCTTTGATTTTGAAGTGGAATTGGCATTCATTTTTCAGATGTAAATACAATGGGTATATATCGAGGGAAAACAAGTGTGCTGTTTTCATTCTTTTTTTTCTCCTTATCAGATGCTTTTCACTCAGTGACATTTCACCCAACGCTCTTTTTCTTCCTTGAGTTCCCACTAAGAGAATCCAGTGTGTGATTGGTATTCTTGGAAATTGGTCAAACAGTCTTTCCAGGTAAGTTGGGTGATTTGAAGTGAGTTCAGCTATCAGAGGCTGACATTTCCTCCTCCAAGAGCTTGGCTGTCTGCAGAATTGTAACACTCACAAGTCTTTCAGGGCTAAGATTGCCAGATAGGTCGGGGTGAGGGAGAAGTGACCTCTAAGTTTTGGGGTTATTCTGATGAAAAGTGTCTTAATGTAGAGGGGGTTTTAATAAATAAGGGCTCACTTCTGCCATTTTTGCTCATGATGAAGAGTAGCTAAAAGAGTAAGTAAAACTGGGATTATTGGCACATGATAGAGCAGCCAAGGGTTAAAAAAACAATGTCTGTGGCTAAAGAATGGGTCAAAGTGACCCTGGAGAGAAGGGAAGGAATTCAATGTGACCTTTGCTCAGCAGAAGTCACGAGCAACAAATTGAAAGTCACCTTGAACCTTGATTCCTGTAAGGTCTGTGCTCAGGTGGGGAACCTCTTCCCATAGTCAGACAACTCCTCCTTGGCTTTTTCCAGTTGTGTCAGTTTAGCAGGAAAATGAGAACAAACTGGTGGTGGCTGGAAGGAGGAAGGATCAGAGCCCCAGCAGAGAAAAGTGCTAAGACAGGAATGGCAATTGTGCAACAGGAAGGGGCTAAATGAAGATAAATAAGGAGCTGAGACAAAGAGAAAACAACAAGTGTGAGGGAAATGCAGAAATTGGAATTGCTTTACAAGGACAAGGCAACTAATCTTACCTGGGGCTTAAACACTGTCCTGGCACTGCAAGGTACAAACCCAAACACAGCTGCCCCCTCCCTAAAACCCCCACATGTAGCTCACTTGGTGAGAAAGATGAATTGTTCTGAAAAGGTTTGTTTTTTGTGAGGAAAATCCAGCTCAGAATGCAGGTACTTAGTCTGCACTTTGCAGTAAACACGAAACGATAAAGGATGAAATGAAAAAGCCTTTGCAGCAAAACCTTTCTTTCCTAATAGTCAGCGAGCTGACAACCATTCCTTCATGTTAGATGCTGTCCTTTTTGTTTAAGAGGAGCTAAAGTGCTGCCTCCAATGCAGAGCAACAGAGATATGGTGTGACAGGAGATGCCAAAGGGCTGGTTGGCCACAGCTGTTGTGACACTGCTGATAACAGGGGAGCTGTGGTTCAGCACAGGCTTCTCAAACACAGCAAATTACCCAACAAGGGGGAAAGTTGCAGCAGAATTAATCACTACCTGGAAAACAATTTCATGCTAGGCTAAGCAGGGATTAAAAAAAAATAAATTCCATGGGCTGGTTCACAAGCCAAGCCTTGGTCTTAGAGAGAAATAAGACAGTCAGTTACCTCCAGGTGTGACTACAAATCTGTCTGATAAATAAGACCTATTTTGGGATGGTCTGACCTAAGGAAAGATCTATGGGACAGTTGGCCACTGATTATGAATTTATGAAGTACTTGGCTTCCTGCAGTAGTTTCTTGGGGACAGATGGAGCTTGAGTGGGTGGGAAAGGAGGGTTAATGGAAGGGTATCAAGAGGGAGTGAAATATCAGTGCCTTGCAGGTGAGGATGTGACACCAAGTCCAAATGCACACACCAATGTTTAAAACCAGGTTAACTGGTCTCCTTTTTGTCTGGAGGGCTGTGTAGGGTGTTTCAGCCTGGGGCTGAATGTTTCTTTATAATATACACTGACTTGGAGGAACACACAAAGACTCCAAAATGCAGTGCTTGGAGTAAATGTTCACTGAGAGTGTCCACTTTGGGGCTATTCTTGTGTGTGTGCTGGATGGAAAGAACAAACAATCCATCCAGGCTTGCTGGAGGGAAATGGCTTTTTTGAAGGAGTTAATGGGGTGATACATGTTTGAATGTCATGCATTTCATCAGGTTCTCTGGTGGAACAGCAGATGGGCCTGGGTACTTGCAGAAAATGTTCAGGTAGAGCAGCAGCCCCTTAAGTTTGGGGGTTTGGGGACTGGTTCCTGCTGTGCTGTGTGTTCCTTGTGATCTTACACAAGGCCCTAAAAGGAGGGGCTGTAAAAGCTTTCAGTGGTGCATCTGCAGCACTGCAACTTGTGGAAGGGGACTGGGTATCTAATGGGGCAGAACCACTCAGCTCCAGGTGGCTTTTGTGAGTTTAAGGTGAATCCCATAAAGGCAAAACTTCCCTTAAAGGGAACTTGTATGTTGTAAATGCTTGAAGGGTTAGGTGTGTGCCTTGGTTAGCACCCCAAAAAGGTTCTTTCTTCATGTATTTGCACCAAATGTGCCTCAGTATTGTAGGTGTAAAATGTGTTTGGTGCCCTCGCTCACAAGGGCTTTCCTGTGGACAATACACTGGGTGATGTGAGAGAGCTTTTAAATGACTCTAACAGCCCTGGGAATGTGCTGGAAACACTGTGGCCAGCCTTATGATCTGGATCTTTGCTTCTCTTTGAGCACTTCTTACTTTCTTCTTTTTTTTTTTTTTGAAATGACAAGTACTAGAGTTTAGAAATTGAGATTTTTTTTCTTTCCTGTCTCACTTTGTAGAAGTTTCCAGACCCAGTTTCTCCATGAGAAGTGCCACCACTTTGAGACGTGTTCCCTGTTTCAATGTCTTCCTTTTCAAACTTGTAAAATAGATCTTTCAGGGAAAACTCAAATGAACTTTTTAGTGCTGCTTGCTGAGTGACAGTGACTCAACAGCACAGAAAAAACCCTATTATATGGAGCATGGCCTTTGTTCCAAGGAGTAGGTTATTTTAACAATAACTTTAGAGCCTTCTCTAAGGCAAGTGGAGAAGCTTCATCTCCCCAGTTCCCTGGAACCAGACTGGGTGTTGCCCTGGTGGCTGTGCCACATTCCCCTTGGAAATAGGGCTGAGAATCACAAAGTCAGTGGCAAAAGTGAAGAGAAGCTTTTACATCTGCATTCAGATGCTTGCAAGAATGGAGTCAGCACGAGTGGACCAACCCTCGGGTCCTTAAGTGCTTTTTGCATAATTGCTGGAGCTTCCTGACACTCTCAGAGCAAGTAAAAGTAAGCTGAAGTGGCCATTGAAGTGTTTAAGGTTGGGAATGAGAAAGAATGATTTTGGGGCACGCTGTGGAGGGTGACTCAGTGGTGTACATCTAACTCTTATCAATTCTAGTGGATACAAGGCACCTCTGGCTCCAACTGTGCTTGTTCAGTGCAGGCTGTGGAGAACTTGCAGGGATAAAGAAACATCCAAGCATCTTTGTTCAGGGCTGCAAAATGAACCCAAGCCACAAGACCCTGAAATTGGGGTCCCACGGTGGCCCAAATTAGCTTAAAGAAGCCAAAGACAGTATTTCCTGACAGGAATTTGGGTTTAATAAATGCCCTTTAGGTGCACTCTGACACTGTGTGCATATGTAATGTTTTTGACTTCCACATCAATTCCTGATGGATACAACTGGCCTGAAGTTTTTTCCTCCTGGCTGGAGGTGTTTGTTTCATCTCTCCTGTCATGTCAAAGCCATCCATGGCTTTAATCTGGATCTGAGGATTCCAGGAGAAACATTTATTTTTCCAGTCCTTTAGGATGAAGAGAGGGAGCAATCATTAAGTGCCTCTGATGGCTTATGTGAGGTCCCTTAATAAAACACTTGCAGCTTTCGATAAATTAGCAGCCTGATGTTTTGAAAGCCTTTTTTCCTCTTGTCCAGAGCTCCTTTCAATCATTTCACAGTCTGTTGCTGGCACTTACTTCAGTCTCTTTTTCCTTTCTAGGCTCTGGCCCTTGAGCTGCCTGTTTGGCCTTGGAGACTTCTGCCACAGCCCAATTTCCCTGCTAAAACCTCTTGCAAGGTCTTGGCACAGCTTAAAAAGAGTTCCTTCTGCTGCTTGGGGGTGCCAGAATTGATCCTGATTTCCAGAGGATGTACCAGGCTTTAAACTTTCCTGTCCTCTGCAAGAAGAGGCTCAACTTTTTGAAGGGATAAGTGGCATATTTAAACCTGTGATGATTATGCTGATGCCTTTGTTTTGGCACTTCTGTGATTTTGTTAATTAAGAAGAGAGGCAAAGCAATATGAGGAGTGGTGGGGGGGCACTTTAAAATACCACTGCAGGTTTGCTGGAGTCAGCAGCTCCCTCTGCTTTGCTGCAGCCTCGTTTGCCAGTGAGATGCATGGCAGGTTCCCTCAAAAGAAGCACTGGGGCTTGCAGGAGCTTGTGATCCTTTCTGCACTCTCTGCTGCTTTATGGGTGTGTGGAAATGGGATGGTTGGGTTATCTGGGCTCCAGTCCTTGGGGCTTGGGCAGTTTGTGCTGTTGGACAGTGTGACCAGGCTCCACTATTAGAGAGGAGTCTCTGTTGGGGTAACATTCCTGACCAACATCTGGAATGTTCCTTCACCATTGCCTGGAACACCAGCCCAGTTTCTCTGGGTTCATTTTCTGCAGAGCTGATGATCCAATCCTCCTGCTGAAGCAAGAGGCAGAAGGGTGAATTCAACAGCAGTGAGCCCCTTTTTGCCTATTTCTTTACTTTCCAGCAGTGCAAACCCCACATTTATTAAGCCACCTCCCCCTGCTCCTTCCAGCACTGGCAGCAGTGGGAACTGAAGGCAGCTTTAGCTGGGGGTGCTTTCAGATGTGCTTTGTGACAAGGAATCTGAATCTGGGGGTGTTAATCAGGCTCAGGAGATGGAAGAATTACAATTGTGTCCAACTGGATGTGAAGGGTTAAAGACAACAGAGATGCAGAGGCACTTGAGCCTTTCCTGTCCCCTCCTCTTGAATAGACAACACAAAGAAATACAAGGTTTGCAGCAGAGTCTCACCACAGTGTCCTTTTCATTTCTTGCAGTATAACTATGTAATCACTTGAACAGATGTTGCCTGAATCTTCTCAGGGTGCAGAAGGCACCAGCAGAAACACATCCTGTGCTGAAATGGACTCTGTGATGTTTTGGAAGCATTGTGTGCCCTGTGACAATACCCAGGGAGAGCCCTGGGCTGTGTTTCCTAAGGATGTGTTTGGCAGAGGGGAATCAAAGGCTGTGGGAGGGCACAGCAAGGCAAGGCTCAGCCTGTTCCTGCCCTCCTCACAACACAAGCATCTCCTGCCAAGCCTTGGCAGAGCCAGGGCAGTGGGATAAACACTTTGACCTCGGGTACAACAGTTCACAAAGTGTTTCAAGTCTGATTTGAGGCAGTGCAGGGAACAGAATTGATTAATCAACAGGTACAGAGCAACCCGAGTGCATCTTGTCTGCTTGAGAGAAATTAATGGCTGGTTTTAGCCACATTTTTCACTTGAGCTGTGCCCACCTGTGGCTCAGACAGCTTTGCCCAGCCATCCTGTTTGGATGAGTGTCTCTGTGTGTCTTTGCTGCCCCTGACACTCTGTGCTTGAGTGCTGTGAGGTTTTGTGATCCAGCGACGTTCCCTTATTTGTAGTTGGTTCCACCAGCCTCTTTCAAAGCTGGGTTTAATGTAAGGAGGTTTGATATTGGTTGCATGCAGTGCTGTGTGAAACCTTAGCCCTGTATAAATCTGGGAGTGTTTTGCTCTTGGTTTCTCTGGGCCACTCTTTTTTTGCCTCCCTCCCAGGTTCATTGGCCTTCTGTGTTGCTGGAGATGACAGGAAAAGCTGTACTGCATCTTAATCGAAATTTGTCTGATTTGCTGTGTTACACCGTTACATTTCTCTCTGTATAGTTTATTGTCTTTGTAAATTTGGCATTTAACTGTGTGAGCTTTTGTAGGGATGGAGCTCAGCGTGCAAAATAAAGCCCTGCTGTGCTTTTGCACTGCTGGTTTATTGCTGCACTTTCTTGCAGGAGGGGAAAAACTTCCCCAGCTCCCTGGAAAGTGTGTGGGGGGGTGTGTTGGCATTCTAGTCATGCCATTCCCCAAGGAAAGGGGTTGGAATAGATGATTTTTAACGTCCCTTCCAATGCAAACCATTCTATGATTACATGATGGTGTTTACATGTGTTTAACGTGTCACTGGAAATGGTTGTCTCATGTTAAACCTCATATATTTTGTTCTCTGTGCTCAATTTGCTCCAGGACGGTGCAATCTGTAGGTTTTTCTATTGGTAAGGGTTGTTATTTTGTGATATTCAACCCCATCCTTCCCTCCCAGGTGCTATCAGGTCATTGGGATGTACATAAGGGAAGCACCACAGCTGCCCCCAAACCATGGGGAATTATTCAGGTGCTTTCTGGGTGTCATTGGAAGGGACTTTTATCGTTGTTTTTTAAGAGGGGGCTGTTTGTATTTACATGCAGGAAAAGATGTAGCCCTGACTTTGCAGCTTTAAAAGGGGAATTTTAATGTATTAATCCACAGGCTTCTGAGTAGCACTATCTGCATAATAATAATAATAACAACGAAAAAAAGAGGAAAAAAGAGAGGGAAGGAAGTGGGAGGAGAGTCCACCCTCACCCATCACTGCCATTCCTGCCATTTTACTAAACTAAGTGGTGGCTTTAAGCTGAAATGTCCTTGCTGCTTCTGTACAAGAACTTTTAGATTCAAAGTCACGGGTCTTTTGCTTTTGTATTGAAATCTCTATAAGCTGTTGGTGGGACCAGAACTTCTATCTATACAAATAACACAATTGTTCCCACTGTGATTTCCAGCTCCTGCCTCTCCCCCAGCTCTGAGCTGTCTGTAGCTCCTTTCCACTCTCCCCTTGCTGTAGGTGAAACGAGACGTGCAATTTTGGGTATTTGCATATTTTTCATTTAGGAAAAAGGACATTTTTATCAGGTTTGATGGCTGAGGAAAATTGCCTATGTGGAAATGGAAACCAATTTCAGGGTGAGTGATTGGAGCTTTCTGCAAAGGGTCCAGGTCATTCCCATCCCTTCCAGTGCATTCATCCCCAATTTTCCTGCCCTTGGGCAGATGCTGCTGCTGCTTCCACACCCGGGAGGTTGTCACTGGTGCCACTGAGCTGAGCAGAACCTTTCTTAGGTGTTCAAATCCCCCAAAAATGGTGCCTCCCTTTTTTTGTTAAGGACTGTGAATATTACAGGGCTGGCTGGTTTCTTTAGGAATAACCATAACAGTTCAAGAGAAATCAGAGCTTTTTCAAACACAGCCAGGTCTGCTGGAGCAATATTGGAGTGGAGAGAAGATGAGCGTGCCAGTGCTGGGAGCTGAGCTGTTTGTATCCCAGAGGGATGAAGATGCTGATACTTGGTAGACCTCCAAAGCCAGCAGTGGAGAAGAAGACAAGCCTATTTATTTCTCTTGCTGGAGCCACCTTCACCCTCCTGTGAATTGATTTATAATTCAATCTGTGTCCATTTGTTTCTCGACAGAAGAGGATGAGATAATAGCAAGTGTTCTCTGTAGCCAGGAATGGATGGCTTGGCTTACCCTCAGTGTAAGCTGGAGGGAATTTGGGGATGTTTGGGATCAGTGATGCTGCTGCTGGGGGAAAGCAAATCCCAGAGACCTGGGGTGAGTCCCAGGCTGTTCTGCTGTGTCACAGAGCTTTGTTCCTGTAGCACTGAGCTTGAGGAGAACAACATCAGGTCAGGGGATGGTGAAAGTGGGCTTATTCAAAGCTGGCATGGATCCAGTGGATGTGAAAACTCGGAACCTTTTTGAGAGGTTTTGTGTTTGGAATTGGGGATCCTCAAGGGCTTTGTGTTTTACCAGATGGGTGTGTGGTGTACAGCAAGTCCCCAGCCCCCTCAGAGCTCCACTTTGTTGAGCAGAGGAAGGACCATCTTCAAGCACAAGGTCAGGATTTCATCCCTCTAAACAGCAAATGCTTCTCTACCTTAGTCTATTCCCTGTCACAGGAGGGAATTTGACCTGTGAGTTATCTCTGCATAAATCTGAGTATTCCATAGTTAATTAGGGAACTGGAGACGAGACAAAGTGAATCACACCATTTCTCTTAGCTTTGCTGCCTCCTGTTGCATCTCTCATCTTTGCTGAACTTTCTGAAGTACAAGGGACAAGCAGGTCGAAAATGGGAAGAAAATTAGAAGCACTTGGCCTGGTGCCTGCCTTTACACAGTGTTGATTAGGTTTTAATTGGCAATTCTTGTCTGTAATATAAGATAATTGCAGAGATTTTCAGGAATAGTTGTAGAATAGGAAGAAAAGACACATCTGAGTTCTACTGGAGGAGTTTAATTAAAGTCTTTATAAAATGCAACAGATGGTGCTTTGCTAGTTAGCAAGGCAGGCATGAGGCTTCTCTGTAGACATTCCATGGTGGTCAGAGCTTCTCCTCCCTCCTGCCTGGAGATGTTCTCCATAACCTCCATGACCTTCACTAGTGGACTTGGACAGTCCAAGGATAACGTGCACTTCATCTTCTGGTCTGAATAATGAGGCTCTTTTCCAGCAAGTGAAGTCAGGCAGCCCCAGAGTGACATTCCTGGTTTCACTGACCTCTGCAATTGCCCTGAGCTCCTTTTGGAAAGGCTTCCAGAAGTGAGCAGATCCATCCACAGCAGTGCAGGTTTGTCTACAGACACTCCTGGGGAATGGGGGAGTGAGGATCTCTGTCTTTTGCACAGTGGTGCCCCCCAATAATCATGTGTGATCCAACAATCAGCCTTGGACTGGAGTTATGTCAGGGTAAAACTGGAACAGGGAGACTGTTTACAGGGGCATGCAATGCCAGGACAAGGGGGAAGGGCTTCAGACTGACAGGGAGTAGGATTAGATGGGATATTGGGAAGAAATCCTTCCCTGGGAGGGTGGGCACAGGGTGCCCAGAGAAGCTGTGGGTGCCCCATCCCTGGAAGTGTCCAAGACCAGGTTGGACAGGGCTTGGAGCCACCTGGGCTGGTGGAAGGTGTCCCTGCTTGTGGCAAAGGGTTGGATCTGATCTTTAAGTTGCTTTGCAACCCAAACCATTCTATGATTCTATGAAACTTGGAAGGCAGAAGAGTTTTTTTTTCCCCCTAGTGCCCAGCACTGCTGTAGCTTTGATAACATTCAGCCTTTGTGCATCACCAAAGGGTTACCTTGGAAAAGGAAAAATTAATGGATAATGAACATTACAAGGGAGAATCCTGTCTTGGAAGGAGTTTGTGTGGGTTTTTAGATTCCAGGGGGAAAAAAAACCCTAAAATTGCAGAACAAATAGCTGGCAAAGAGGGAATATTTCACCTGGGTGTTGAAGAAAAAAAGCCATTTGTGACCCTGCAGGGTCCTTTTCGCAGGGAGATTTGTCGGGCAGCCACACAGACCTGTGAGACGATGACAAGTGTGCTTTGGAGCCTCCTGCCTCGTGGCTGCCTGAGCATTACCTGCTGTTTAAATGAGTTTTCTCACACTGGAGCCTCTGTGCTGCAGGGAGTTTCCGTGGGATGAACTCCTTGGCCATGCTCTCTCTGTGCAGCTCGGGGTTCATTTCACCTCGGGCTGGATGCGACAGCGATTCCCTGGCAGGCATCGGGTTACCCGGAGCGTCCACAAAGGCAACGCCAGATGCTCAAGGAACATTTTAAACATAAGCTCTGAGCTTTTTTTTCTTTTATAAGAACTGTTTACAAGCTCCCATGGCTCATGCTTTGACTTGGCTGATTTTGTTCTGTAGCCTTAGGATCTTCCTGAGAGGTGAGTGGGAAACTTTCTTGTACAGGCAGAATTCTTGTTGGGTTTGGTTTGTTTTTAATTGCTGCTGACTCTGTTACCTTCTCAAAGCTCTGAGACGTTAGAGATGGCATTTGTTCAGCTCATTCTGGTCATAAGCTGGGGCTGTAGGATCTTTTTTTTTAATCACAATCTCTCTCATTCAGGAGAAAAGACAGGGAAGGTGAGGGATGCATTCCCCAGGAGGCTTTAATTTTCTAAAGAGAGAAAAAAATGAGTGTTGTCAGTGTGTTCAGATAAAAATAATACCCAGGTGCTTATTGGAGTATGGAACAGATGGAAAAAAAAGCCTGGAACTCTCCTACCCACCCTGCACACTTTGTGAGAAATCCTCCTGGTTACCATAATTTTCAAAACCAAAGGGAATTCCTTGGGACAGTGGCATGCTGGAATCTAAAGCTGATGGGAAGAAATGCAAAAAGGGAAATAACCCAGTGTTTGTTCAATTCTTTGAGGGTTTGGGGCATCTTGTTCTTTGTCAAGGATTTATCACCTTCCTCTCACAGGATGCTGAGAGAATTCCCAAGGAGGGATGGGTAAACCTGCCCTTGCTATGTGGTCTGAGTAGCTGAAGTAGAGAAAGAAGTGCCTTGTTGAAATTAGGAAATGACACAACAGTGCAGCACCTTCTTCACCCCTTGGCTCTTTCCATCTGTGCTGTTTGCACTGTCTTGAAAACTGAGTTTTCTGGCAAACAAAATACAAGCTTTTCTGAAGCTGACAAAGACTGGGAAAGGTTCTCTGCTGCCTGGGGAGGGGAGGTGGTTTAGTCTGATAAAGCATCTAAAATTGGGATTTACCCTCACAATATTTACCTGGAAATCTTAAGGGGATAGTTTTTAATTTTGGAAGAGGAAACTTTCCTTAATTTGAGCCATCAAAACTTAAGAATGAATGTGCTAGCAGGCAGGAAAACAGTGATATTCCATCATGGTGTAACAATAACTGGCTGCTTAGCTTCAAGTCTTGATGTTTGCTGGTTGTACCTTGGATTTATTCCTTTTGCTTTCTTCCAGGGACCTCTTCCCTCTCAGCAGGTTGCAGCACAGACTGCCAGAGCCACTGCCTCATAGACTGCAGGCAGGGACATTATTACACAGCTGGCAACTGCTTGGAGTGCCCAACAGGCTTCTAGTAAGTCTCCTTCCTTCCCTCCTGCTCAGCACTTACACTCCTGAAACAAGAAAGTCAAGAATTTGGGGTATTTTGCATCCAGAATATTCTGAGAGTTCTCTCACAGTGCACATCAGGAGGTGAGGCACAAAAACCCCACACAGGTGTCATTTCCTATGTATGAATAAGCAGCTGGTCAGGAAAAGCACTGTCTTTGGTTTCAAATGCTGTCCAGGGCTTTCTGCATTTCTGAAGGAAAGGAGAAAAGGTGTTTTCCATTGTAAATGTTTCTGTGATTCCATGACAAGAGAGTTTTCAGGCACAGTAAACGGTGGGGTTTGTGCAAACTGTCTCGAACCCTGAGTTCAGGTTGCCACGTTTCCTATCACAACTTCTGTGCTTGTGTGTGCAATCCTTAAGCTCTTATATGTGTGTTAGAACCCTCTGAGGTTCTGCAAAAGTCTGATTTAAATCCGTGATTCTGGGGCCAAAAGCATTTGTCTGGGCAGTGGGTGAAGGGGATGTTCCTGTATTTCCATGACAGCAGCACTGACAGGTAGGGGATGGAACTCCAAAGAAATGGAAGAATTGAATTTTATAACTTCACTGTCTTTGATTCAGTTGCCCTGGAGGTCAAGCAGCTCCAAGGAGATGCCCACTGGGAACTGCCAATGAACTGACTGCCCAAGCAAACATCACATCTTGCCAGGTGAGCTGAGGGACGGGGCAAGAGAGCCTTTGAATTATCTCATTTCAGGCTTTGTCACAGATTTTGCAGTCTGCTCTGCAAACCTTTCAGGAAATTCCAGCACTGCTTTTGTCCCTGATTTGGCTCAGAGAAAGCAGCTTGTCCCTCCAGGTATCCAGCAAGCAGGAAAAGCCACGTGTGGGGAGCTCTCAGGAGCTCATGGGCCACGTATTAAAAATGATCCAACATTTTTTTATGTCCTGCCACTGGAGCTGAGCATTCCTGAGGCTGCTGTGTCACGTTATTCCTGCAAAGACCGTGTCTCTGGGGGTGCTGGTGCTGTCCCTGCAGGTTTGTCCCCACGGGTATCTGAGCCTGGAGAGCAGAGCTGGCTGCCGAGCGTGTCCCGAGGGCTATTCCTGTGACCCAGCCCGTGGGGTCCAGAGGAGCTGTGGGCCTGGCCACTATTCCCCAGAGGGAGAGCTGCAGTGTCACCAGTGTCCAGAGAGGCTCATCTGCCCGGATGGAAGGAGCACACAGGTACAGGAGGAGCACCTTCTTCTCCAAGGGTGGAGTTCTCATCCTTCTGCACATCCTTCTTTCATCCTTCACACCCTGAGCACAAATGTCCCCTCAATAAAGGACAGACTCCCCTGGCTTAACAGTAGGATGTGGGTCTTGCTTAAGGAAAGAAAAGCATTCACAACCTTTCAGTGGTGCCATAGATCTCAGACCTTCAGAGAATCACAGCATATCCTGAGCTGGAAGGGACCCATCAGTATCACCCAGTGCAACTCCTTGCCCTGCACAGACACCCCAACAATCCCACCCTGTCCCTCTCCCATTGTCCAAACCCTCCTGGAGCTCTGGCAGCCTTGGGGCTGTGCCCACTGCCCTGGGGAGCCTGCTCAGTGCCCACCACCCTCTGGGGGAAGAGCCTTTTCCTGATACAAGTGGCCTCTTTTAAAAGAAATAAATACTTTAATCTAAATTCTGACAATGTCAGTGCTCAGCTTATCTGCCACCACGAGCACCCTCAGCTGAGGACTCAAAGTTTGGAGTTTGAGGCACATTTTTCCTTCTAGAAATCACCCCTGGGGAGTGGAGGTGAAAAAACGCTGGGAAGGGAGAGGGCAGAGAAGGGAGAAGCAATAATGGGCTTTTTCCTGACTCTCTGAGAGTCAGGGAGTCACAGAGCTCTCTGGGACAGCCCTTTGGGCAGCAATGGCCCAAATTAGCCTTTCTGGTGCTGTGAATTGGTGTTTTCCCCCCTCAGCACTGCTTGGCTGGTCAGCAGCCAAACCCAAGCCGCACTCTGTGTGTCACCTGCACTCCTGGTGCCTCCTCAGCTGAAGACACTCTGCCTTGCCAGCCCTGCCCAGCAGGTAAGGGCATCTCACCAACATCTTCTGTAGGCATTAAAACAAAGAGCTGAGGCTGAAATGACACTTTGCTCTGTTAAAACTGAACTGGGAACAGAGAGAGGCTCCTGGGGTGTTACAGTAAAACTGGAGGTTCAGATTGATCCCTGAGCTTAAGCTGATGCTGTTCAGAGGAGTCCACGAAGAGAAAGGAATGAAAATGAGAGAATACCAGGAATCACAGCTGGCTTGGATAGTTCTCACACTCGCTGGGTTTATGGGACAGGTCCAGGTGATGCAGCCCTGGGGTAGAAACAGGATGTCTGAACGTGTCAATGTTGCTGAGCAACGAGGGAAGCTCTTGCTTTCTCTCTTCACACAGAAAGCATCTCTCTCACACTCTGATTTTTAACTGATCATCTGTAAAATTGATTCACACACAGTTATAGCTTTCTCCACTTCAGGCCCTCGATTCACTGGCTATCACAAGTACCCATTTCTACTGAGAGCTGTAGGCATTAGGAATGGAGTAGGGGAACACTGACTTTTCTTACCTAATTTCTTTTTCTGCTTGACACTCTCAAAGAAATCCAAATAAGCCCATGTTTAGGAAATTGCAGTGGTGTTGGAGATGTCACTGAGATGCTGAATTAGGCAGCAGGGGAATGGACTAAGAGGGTTTTGTTGCAAAACCATTGCATTTTGGAATTATGGCTCACTTCAGCGAGAGTGCAGGATAAGCCTTTCAGAACTCAATGGCTACTTGGCATAGTTTCCCCATAAAGGGAGAGTTTTCTGCAGCATGAAAACCCTGGCATGTCCCTTATACATCCCAGAGAATGAGTATAAGCCCAGAGAGGATCTGGCAATCCAAGGTTAGCTTTTTTCTTTTGTTGTCCCTAAAAAAGTGTTCTGCTTTGGTATCCCCTGAGCCCTCCACATAAATCGTGTTCCATCCCTTGACACAGTCCTTGGTGATGGAAGTTTGGTGCTACAAATAGCACCAATATTGCAAATAATTCCCTCCTTTAATTCACAATTCCTAGCCCACCTGACCCCTTGCAAACAGGCTTTATAGGGAGAGTGTGGTGTTGCTGTCAGCTTGCAAAAGGATGAGTGCTGGCACTGCAGGGATGCACTTGGCAATGTGAGCTCCTGCCACTGCTTTTCTCCCTCCTGGAATCCCTGTAGTGCAGGAGGAGATGGTTTCATCACCAGCTCCAGGTGCCTCCTGCAGAGTCACTGAACCCAGTAACTTGATTCTTGCTGTAATTGGAATCTCTCTTATTAAATAATCAAGAGTGCCTCTGGTCTGGGCATCTCACCCGTTGGATATAGCCCCTCTTGTGTTCTTAAATCTAAGTCACCCAGCCCAACTGCAAAGCCCTTGGAGAAGGAGTTTGAATCCCATCACAAGCCAGAGAGACCTGAGATTCCCAGCATTCCTTTCCATGATTTCACTGACTTTATTTACATATAATGTGTGTCCTTGGAACTGCATGTGTGAGTGAAGTGTCATGGCTATGCTGGGACATAGCAATGGGTTTCAACAAGCCACAGTTAAATCTTCCTTTCTTTTAATTTTTACCCCTCAATATCCACGTGGAGTTTTGTAAACCACTTGCTTATGGAGTTCTAAAAAACCTAACCTGGAAAAAGTCATTGATTCCTAGTGGATGTGAGCATTTCATCACTCAGTGTAGAACTGGGAGAAGGATTTGAAGTGAAAGATGGTGTATTGAAATGTGGCCCTTAGAGCAGTGGCAGGAACACCTCAGCTGATCTTTCATCCCCATGATCTTGGAGAGAGCAGCAGAATTGGAGTAGAAAGAGAGAACAATTGACTCTAATGATCCTAATAAAAGTAACTAATTTACCTTGAAATTTCATTATATGTTTTGAATTTAAAAATGTCATGGTGTGTGAGATGTTTGAATTTTCTCTGCCAGCTCAGCTTTACAAAAGGAAGAAATACTTTGAGGCAGGAGGGGGAGTCTGAGTTGTCCAGAATGCCATTTCTGAATAACATGTGGGGTTTATTTTAATTCTCCACAGGTCACTTCTGTCCTGATGGCCTCGAAGTCCCTCCATGCCCAGCTGGGAGCTTCAAGCCCAAAGAGGGACTTCACACACCCAACAGCAGCTCCTCATTCTTGCCAGGTCTGTTTCATAAAAGATCTCCCTTCTGGGCACTGAGGGGACAAATTCTCACTGCAGTTCACAGTGTTAAGTACACCCTTTTGAAGGGTCTGGCTGTTACAGTCTTATTTACTGGGCTCTGGCTCAGGCAGCCCTAAAGCTCTGGCTGAAAGGAACACCCATGGAATGTCCTCTGAGATTTGTGGGGAAGCTTTCAGGGATTACAAAGCTGTTACATCCAGAAGTGCTCACCATCCCCTTTTTTCAGTGGAACTGCCTTTATGGATATGGGCTCTGGCATTTCAGTATCTCCCTATGCAGACACTTCCAGAGTTGCAATGGACAGAAAGGGTGATTATTGTACTTTTAGCAGAAGGAAAGCAAATCCAGGAGCAGCCTAAAATGATGTGCTGAAGTCACCCAGAGGGTCAGCTGTGAAGCCAAACTCAGAAACTGGCCTGTTGAAGCTCATTCTGCTGGGCCACCTTTGCATGGGTGACACTTTTTTTAACACTGAGTCAACTTTCCCTGCACATCTCCTCACTCAGACTCATTTTCAAGCTCTCTTGTGAGCAGGAGCAGAGGGGTAGCACAATTAAAGTAAGGTGACCACAGGGAAAGGGGTTCTTTATTGGTGTTTCAATCAGTCACAACATCCTCAACCCATTCTTGCAGCCAGGGGAAATGGGGTTACAGATTAGGGAAATCTTCTATATTATAAAAATGAAAAAGCCCTGGAATTTCTGCCTTTAGGGGATGTAGAAGCCCTGCCCTTAAGAGTTTCAAAGTGCCAAGCAGATGAAATGGTGTGTAATGTTCTGAAGTGCATGAAAGGCAGAAGGCACAAGGCTCGCACAGACTTCCAGCTGTGATGTTTCCTTCTAAATATTGTTGTTTTGCTTTGGTTTTCTAAATCAGTAGAGGTTTGTTTTGTACACAGTGGGACTGACTCACCCTAATGACTGGGAGATGTGTTGAAAGTGACTAGATTTTGCAGTTCAGGAGTGGTGAAACTAATTTTAAAGGACACGGTAATAGAGTTTTTTTAATCTTCTCTGGTGCTGAATCTTTGCTCAGATATGGAAAGGGAGACCTGGCTTTCTGTTGCAATAATCCCATGTGGCTGAGGCTTGCTCTGCCTGGTTTTGAGCACTTCAGAGTGCCTTAATGTCTCTCACAATGGTATGAAAATGCCTCTTTCTCCTTAATAGGGCTGTACAAATAGGAAAATAGAGGGAAATGCATGGGATGAGCTCAGTTCACCTTGCCCCAAGCCCAGAATGTTTTATGCAGGGTTACAACTCACCAGGAGCAGAAACCTGGAGTTCAGTGGCTCAGTCTCCCTTTGCATCTACAGGGTTCTTCCCCCTCATGTGCTAAGAAAATAATTATCTCCTTCAAATCTATCCATATCTTTTTCTCTCTGATAATTTCTTTCCTAGCAAATGACTCAGCTGCTAAAGTGTCTTGACTGTTGAGTGATTTTTTTACTCACCAGCTCGGTCTAGGAAGTCACTGCCTTCCACCCACTTCTGAAATTAAATCCAGAAGTGCATTTCCGTGGTGCAGCAAGGAGCAAACCTCACATCTCATCAAGACAGCAAAATTCAAGAGACAGGGCCAGTGGCATCTGAGAAAAAACCATTGTAGGAGCTGCAAAGTAAATTAGAGTTTAAAAACTCCTTGGGTTTAATAATGTAAGCTGTTATGCTGTGCCTGTACTACTTTATATAATGATGTTGTCATCTCTCCTAAGGAACACTTGGCAAAGGTAGGATAATGCCTGCTGGAAATAGGCAGGAGACACAGGAATGAACTCTGGCAAGCCATAGGATATTTCAAATACCCTTCCACGAGGCAGATGATGGATTGTATTGTATCAGCCTGTGTGCTGTGTGTTAAGTGTGATATACTTATTTCTCAGGGAAACCAAGTGTGTCTGAAGCACATTTATTGCACAGCAGGTCCAGGGGCCAGCCTGGTCCTGCACAACAGATTCTGTGCTTAGGTTGGAGATAATATGTTTAGGGTTCCCAGAGAAGCTGTGGCTGCCCCTGGATCCCTGGAAGTGTCCAAGGCCAGGTTGGACAGGGCTTGGAGCAACCTGGGCTAGTGGAAGGTGTCCCTGCCCATGACAGGATGATCTTTAAGGTCCCTTCCAAGCCAACCATTCTGGGATTCTATGCTGTAAATCTGCTCCCCAACTGGTCTCATATGAAGTGTCCAAGCAGCCACACTATTGATTCCCTTTTGAGCTCCAAAGGGAAGCATCATCTCCAGAAAGTGGCAAGAAATGGAAATTTTCTATCCCTGTGGCCAAGTGGGATGGATTGAGGTCATGTAAAAATGGCAGTCCTGCTGGATTTGCCAGGGGAGCAGATCCACCTCAGGAAGATTTTGTCAGCTAAAGGCAGGTTTGAATGGGTCCCACAGCTCCATGAGTCTGCAGCCCCCTCAGGTGTGTGGATTCAGCTGCTGTGCTCAGAGCTGGGGAATTTTACAGTCAGGAGAAATTAAATCCTTTCCTGCTGAGGCTTTTGAACCTTGCATTCATCTGGGCTGTGCAGTGTAAACAGAAGGAGGAAATAAGGTTTTTCTGAGAGATGGGAATGAGCAAGTGGGTGGAAGGAGAGGGGGAGGTGACCCTTAAACTGGCCTTGCATCCTGAGGGATCCTAATGTGGACCTGTGCCTTCCATCTGGGGAGGAGGAAACCTAGATTTAATGAATCCTGGTGGGTTTTGGGTGTGCTATAAGGCTCTATTCCAGCTCTATTCCAGCACATAGCAAATGCCTGAGTCTCTCCTTGAGGGTCCATCCTCCAAGTCCTCCAGGGAACAGCTGCCCTCAGCCAGTTTTCCTTCCCCTTGGAATCGCTCTGTTTGCTTTGTTTGCTGTGGAAAGGCTTCACCCTGGAGGAAAACAACTACTCCTGTGCTAAATTTGGGGTTCCTTTTCACCAAGTTAAACATTTGGGACCATTTTGTAATAAAATGGGCTTTGTGAACGTGGTAACACCCACAAGGGATTGTTGCTTTATCATGTATTGATCTCATGTATTCCTTTAGGTTACAACAAAAGCATCTTTTCTTTAGCACACAGGATTTAGGGCTGATCACAGACTGAACTGGTTGTCACTGCAAGGTGTTGGTCCTGAGTGTGTCTCCAGCCTGCAAACCCCTTCATCTCCCTGCATTCAGGATGCAAACATGGAAATAGCTCAGCTTTCATGGAAAGTCCCCTACAGCTGAGCCCCAGGCACTGTGATTATTAACTCTACCTGCAGCAGAGGGTGTTTTCAGGCTGCTGGTTTTGTTTGTTTTTTAATGGCTCTCATAGCTTGTGTGAACGGCTCAGGACACAGAACAGATGGTTTTACAGCATCCACAGCCACCAACACTCAGCTAATCCAACACCACCACCTCCTGGCTTTGCAGCAACTTTATTGCTGGTGTGAATGGACCTCCATCAAACTTCCTTGCTGTCACCGAGTACTCTGAGCTGGGAGGGACCCGTGAAGATCATCAGTGAAAGCCAATGGACCAGATTTTGTAGGACCTTCTGAGCTCAGCAGGTCGTGATCCCTTTGTGCCCTTAAACATCTCTCTCTTTAGGAACTGGACTGTGTTTGAAGTGCCCTGCTGGCTATTTCTGTCCTGCTGGAGCAAGTTTTCCAGTCCCGTGCCAGCCTGGGACATACAATCCTCTCCAAGGACAGGATGAGACCTCAGACTGCAGAGCCTGCCCAGCAGGGATGGCTTGTACCCAGGCTGGCTTAGCCCAGCCTGACTCAGAGTGCTCACCAGGGTAAGCCTGGCTTGTATTTTGTCCTTCTCTGTCTGTCTCTGCATATATTTTGTCCCCACAGTTTTAGTTTTGTGAAGGGAAGTGGCTTCTTCTTCCATGTCAAGATTTTATTGCAGCCACAGCATCCAGTACTTCAGTTTGTCCCCAGCTGCTTCATCCTGTCACTTTGGCATTAATTTTTCTGCTGCTTGCACCAAAACCTCTGTCCCAGCTGCCCTGTGGGTGTTTTCAGGTACGTGTGCCCACCAGGATCATCCAGCCCTCACTTTGCCAGCAATGCCTGCCCTCCAGGAACAGTTGGCAATGACTTCAACCTCTTCTCCAAGTCCCAGTGTGAACCGTGCCCGGCAGGATTCGTGTGTGGGAGAGGTAAGTGGCTTTGGCACAAAGGGAGCTCTGCTTTTTGGGGGTATCCCAGAGCCCACCAGAAAGTCCTAGAGCAGGTCAGGGAGGTGTCACAATGATGAGAAATGGGGAAAAGTTCCACTTAGTCACTGCAGAGATTGTTGTGCCCACTGGACGAGCTAATTTTACTCTGATGCTTTCTCACCTTGTGCCATCCATAACTTCATGACCTCAGAGCACCCAGTTTTTACAATCTTTACTTTATTTTGTTTATATTCACATTAAATTTTTAATATTTTAATTATTTTAATACATTATATTCAATTATCTTTATTATTTTACAGTCTTTAGCTTATTGGTGGCAGCTTCACTTAAATGTCTACACCAGCTTTGGACAGAGCATGGTGTAGAGTACTTGAGTTGATGAATAATTGCTTTAGTAACTGCTCCTGTGATAGAACCTCTCATCAACAGAGGAAGTAATTATTGTCATCCCATTTTAGAGGGAAGAAATTATTGTCATCCCCTTTTAAATAGAGGGGAGAAACGATTGTCATTCCATTTTAAATAGAGGGAAGAAATTATTGCTACCCCATTCTAAATAGAGGGAAGACACTATTGTCCCCCCATTTTAAATAGAGGGGAGAAATGATTGTTACCCCATTCTAAATAGAGGGAAGAAATTATTGCTACCCCATTCTAAATAGAGGGAAGAAATTATTGCTACCCCATTCTAAATAGAGGGAAGATATTATTGCTATCCCATTCTAAATAGAGGGGAGAAAATTGGTTTTTCCCCATTTTAAATAGAGGGGAGAAATGTTTGTCATCTCATTCTAAATAGAGGGGAGAAATGATTGTTACCCCATTTTAAATAGAGGGGAGAAATGATTGTCATCCCATTTTAAACAGAGGGAAGACATTATTGTTGCCCCATTTTAAGCAGAGGGAAGACATTATTGTTATCTCATTTTAAACAAAGGAAAGGCCCAAAACGAGGGGGACACTCAGCTCACAGTCACCCACAGAGCTGAAACCAGGGGGAGGGCTCTGGGTTGGGTGAAGCCAAGGGGCTGCATTGCTGGTGCTAAGTTTGCCTTGGTGTTTGCAGGCACAGGGGGGAAGCAGAAGCCACCCACTCCGTGCCCAGTGGGGCACTACTGCCCACCTGGCACAAAGCACCCCACCCAGCACAAGTGTGCCCCGGGCACCTGGAGCAACAGGACTGGCCTGAGCTCGGCACAGGAGTGTTCTCTGTGCCCTGCAGGCTGGTTTTGTGCAGGAGGAGCCCGTGTGCCCACGGGGATGTGCAGCTCAGGGCACTACTGCCCCCCAGGTAGGCAGCTTTGGGCAGGATTGGGGGAGGTTTGGGTCATTTCTGGCTTTGGAAATGTTGTGGGGTCTCATAAAGTCACACATGGGCTTTATCGGTGTGTTTTTTGAATTAAAGTGTCTTGGTGTGGAGCTGCATAGAAAATTGTCCCTTCTGTATAGCCAGTACTTTATATATATATATTTAGATATACTATATATACTATTATGCTTGCATTTTATTTATATATCATTTTAAATCTTTATATATTCATATTAAACATATAGCTTATATTATTTCTATTTAATATATTATACATCTCTATATAACTGAGCACGTTTGTGCCATTTTTCTCTTCCCCTTCATTTGCACATTGAATTGAAATGCCACATCAAGTGCCTGATACAAACACAATTTTGATTTTGAAGCTTTCTGCAATAGTTGCTAAATGGTGACTTTTTTTGTTGGCAGTCTCAGAGCTGCGTGTGACTTTATCTATAAACACGAATTTACAAGTAAATCACGTAGACACTTAATAACAACAAAGTTGTGTTTTCAAGGCTGTGTTAAGGATGAGGATGCTTCCCTTCTCTCTTTTCTTTGGGAAGGTACATGGAGGGGCACACAGTTCCCCTGCCCTGCAGGAACTTACAGCACCAGGCTGGGGAATGGCAGGGTGCAAGATTGTTCTGCCTGCCCTGCAGGAGCTTTCTGCACCAGTGGCACCTCCAAACCAGTGCTCTGCCCAGTGTAAGTGCAGGGTAAAAGAAAATATTCCTTGATGATATTTTAGCTTGTAAGTAATATCTCTCTGCACCAGCATTGTTAAAGCTTCCTTTCACTTTGTGTGGTACCAGCAAGTCTTGCCTGAATCAGGCAGTTTCTTGCTCCAGAAACAGCACATTATTCTGCTCACAAAAGCAAGCATGCAGCTTAGAGGTGTGCTTTGCTTTCCTGGGTGCCTTGGCTGCTCTCTGGGACTCTGTTTCTGTCTGTTCTCCCTGCAGAGGCTCCTATGGCACAGCCCAGGGGGCAAAGGAGGCTGCAGACTGCACCCCCTGTCCTGGGGGGTACCACTGCCCCGAGCCTGGCACTGTCACCCCTCGAGCCTGCGGGGCTGGAAACTTCTCAGTGAGCAGAAATAACTTTATCCTGTCATCTCTTGGGCCGGGGTTTGGCACAAAGGGGAGGCTGAGGCTTCGAGGGGAGGCACTGGAATGAGCCCATCTCCTTCCAGGATGGGGCTGGGAATTTGGCATGACTGTGCACAGAGCTTTAAACAACATTGGCCACCTGTGCTGGCCCTGCAGGGAGTTAAAATGCTGTTCCAGAGAAGCCCTGGGGATGTTCCTACACCACCAGGTTTGGAGCTCCTCCAGACACCATGCTAAAAGCATCTCTCAGGTGTGATATCCTGCTCTTGCTGTTATTCCCACCCCAGAGGTTTGAGCTGGAAATCCCAGTCCATCTGTCCTGTGGGCAGTTGGATCGTTCAGGTTTTCAGGAACATTTTACCCTGGCAAAAAGCAGACACCTCTCTTTCATTCCTGCTCGAAAGGAAGTGTTGTAATGGAGTCACACCTTATCTTTGGGAGGTAAAACAAGTGGATGGAGCCCCAGGAGGGAACAGTGATGGCACAGCTATTCTCAGAAGCAGATGCCAAGGTCTGGTTCTTATTTGTCTGCCCCAAAAGTGTAAGGAGTAGCGATAATGGCCACATTTCCCTGTTGATGACAAAGGGGCTCATCACTCCTGTCAGAGCACCCTGGTATCTCTACCAGGACAGTTTCTGTCACTGCACAAATCTGGCAGCTGTCACTGGAACCCTTTACTGAGACTGGAGAGGAGACAAATGATGAATGGAGATTTATGTACAGCAAATAGACCCAGATTATTTCTTGTTTGCACTTGCAGTTCAGTGTAACAGGGAAAGATGAGGGAATGTGTCTGTGTTTTTCCCTGCTCCTGCTGGCAGGGGGGGTTGGATTGACTGCTCAGAGCATCAGAACCCTTTCTATGGATAACCCACAGGCATGATAGGGCCTGATTCTTATTTGTGAAGCACAGGCTTTCTTTTTGCAGGCTGAAGGCATGGAATTGCTTGTCTGTTGCTGTTCAGAGCTTAGGGGGAATTTCGAATGGAAGTCTTTGTGTTACCTGTGGTATTACTGAGCATAATGGGATGTTTTCTAAGAGCAGGGTCTGCTGTAGAGTTATTTGCATTCATTTCCTTTGCTGTGGGCCTCAACACAACTTGCCAGATGTGCAGAAGGGTTTTTTTTATCCTTTAAGAGTGGATTCTTTCCTGTTGCAGGACCAGGGCTCAGGCTCCTGCTTGCCCTGCCGGGTTGGACACTACTGCTCCAGTGAGCACACCAGCCTGGAGGTGATGCTCCTTGCCATGGTGTGCCCAGCAGGTCTCCTGTGCCCAGGGGGACAGGCAGATGTCCCAGATCCCAGGGAAAATGCCTGCCCACGAGGATACTACTGTCCCCAGGGAGATGCTGTAAGTGAATCTGCCCTTGGAATTCACCCTTCTCTTCTCTCAGGCTGCTGTTTCAGTCTGCACTGGGATCGGTTCTGCTATGGAGAACCTTTCCTAGTAGGGTTTTTTTACTGATTTCTGTACCCTTGGTATATTCACAGCTCTTAGCAGCATTTGCCCTACATAAAACTGTTAAGAATATCAGGGTAACCCTCTCTGAGGTGCTGTGTACAATTATTCTGAGTACTTTCCCCAGCTTTAGCTGCTGTGGGCTGCAGCAGTGGTATTAGTAGGTTAAAGAGCCATTTTCCCCTTTCTTTTCAAGGGTTTGCAAGCTAAGCCTTGCCCCAATGGCACTTATGGAGAGCAGAGGGGGCTGAGCAGTGCTGGTGAATGCTCACCCTGCCCTGCAGGGAAATACTGCTACACAGATGGGATGCAGCCTCCAGGAATTCCCCACCCTGTGAGTTACAGCCCAGCTTCTCCCTGCTTTTTACCCCAAAAGCTGCAGCTGCTAATGGGGCAAGTTTAATGCATGTTTTCTGTCTTTGCTTTGCCTTCTGCCTGTCGATGGAGGCTCTGAAAGAGAGCTCAGAGGTCAGGAATCAGTGCTGGTCCTTGTCTAATGAGTTTTGGGATCTTTCATTGTGATTGTTTTGGCTCTGGAAAGAATGAACTCCTCAAATACTAATAGCTGTTAAGAAACCTCTATTAAGAGTTTAAAAATGCAGTTGGACTCTCTTCCATGTGGATGAACCCGTGGTTTTTTTGAAGAGCAAGGTGATAACTCCATCCCCCCAACTGTAGAGACAAAATGTGTAAGGCCTGTCTCAATGACAAGAGTTTACCTTAAAACCATCTCTCTTAAAATAATCATCCTACATGCTCAGAATTTGACTGCTCAGACTGTAATTTTCCTTCCTTCCCTTTTCTTTTTGCCCCATATTCTTGCAGTGAAGAAACACCAGGTTATTCAAATTGCAGATGAAGTTTGGATGGATCTGTGTTGAATCTGAACAGATTCCTCTTCCTTAAGGCAGGAGACAACAAAGCCTGACTGTGTATTTTCCTTTCCAGACAGGGGATTGCCCACGTGGCTATAAGTGCCCTCCAGGGACTGGATTCCCCTTCTCCTTCCCCTGCATGCCAGGCAGCTTCTGGGACAATTCCAGCACAGAGGGTGAAGATGTTTGCAAACCAAGCCCCCCTGGGCACTACTGTGACTCCCCTGCCATGGCAGAGCCCAAACCTTGCCCAGCAGTGAGTTGTTTTGCTGATGGAAGAAGCTGCTGGGTGGGATCTATTTAAAAGAAGAGCCCTGACTGTATGAAGCTGGTTTTGTTTTGCAGGGCTTTTACTGTGTCCAGGGCAGCTCCAAGCCTGAGCCCTGCCCAGAGGGCACAGCCAGTGCCAAGCAGGGGCTGTCTGGACCCTCGGAGTGCAGCCCCTGTGCCCGTGGCTTCTACTGTGCTGCTCCAGGACAGACTGGGCCAACTGGTCCTTGTGAGGCTGGATTTTACTGCCAGGGCATGGCCCTGACTCCAGTAAGTCCCCTTGGCAAGTTTTTCTCCTCCTTATCTAATTGTGCTCCACTGTAGTTTGTTTTGGGGTTTTTTTCCCCCCACTGTGGTGTTTTTTATTAACCCAGTGGCTTCAAAAGTCACAATTTAGTGCTGCTCACACTCAAGTTTATGGCATGAGGACACTCGTGCTGCCCTCAAAGGGAGTGTAGTGCTGTCATATTTTTCCCTCTCAACACTGACACTCCCTTAACTAGAAGGTCACCAGAAGGTAAAAGGCTCAGTGGGTGTGAATCACAGTGGGATTGCTGCTGGAAAAAGGTCAGCCCTCTTTATTCTTTCTGTGTTTGCTCCATTTCCCTGCTGTCTGTCCCCTCTGTGTGTCTCTCTTTTTTTCCCCTTTATTGACCACATCAATATGATGCCTTAAATATTTTAACCTCATTTACTCCATTTTTGGGACGATGCCCTTTCCAATTTCAGGTGCCCACAGATGGTGTGACAGGAGATGTGTGTCCTGCTGGGTCCTACTGCCCACCTGGCTGTCCCTTACCTGTCCCCTGCCCCCCAGGGACTTACAGCAACCTCAGTGGGTTGAGGAGCCTCCAGGAGTGCTTGGACTGCCCACCTGGGTGAGTGTTATCCAGAGATTAAGGCTCAGTTCTGTCCCATTGCAAAGGGACCCTCAGGTTTGTTGCCACAGCCCATGCTCATCCTCAGCCTCTTACAGAGGGCTCTGTAACTCCTTTCAAGCAAACAGGAACCAGGTCTCTAAAATTCCAGATAGACTTCAGGGTTTTGTTTTTTGGGGTTTTTTTGTATTGGGACTGTGCTATCCAGTGGAAAGAAGGCATTATTGCTATGAAAGGTTTTTGTTTCTCCCTCTATAGCATGTATTGTGATGGGACAAACAGCCAAGCTCCCTCAGGACCTTGTGAACCTGGTTACTACTGCACAGGAGGTGCCAAAAATGCTCTTCAGCAGGAGGTGATGGAGGGGCATTACTCCTTAGCAGGAGCTTTCAAGCCAGAGCCATGTCCCCTTGGCACCTTCCAGCCTGTGAGTGTGGTGGTATTCACTGTGTAATAACCTGTGGGGTCACCAGAGCCCTTGGAAACTGTAAAATGTGTGGACAGAAATTCATGAGGCTTCAAAAAAGTGGGACTTGGGGCTTCTGCTGAGCTGGGTAATCACCACCTCCTTTGCTCTTCCCCTGCAACAGATGGACTCTGTGCAGAACTAAGAACCTTCTGGTCAGGACATCAGATCTATCAGGCCAGGCCTGTGTCTGTAGCTCATTTGGCAGTTTTTATTAAGTTTTCTTGCATAATGCAGATTTAGGAGAGCTGCAGAGGCTTTGGCCTTGCAGGGGTGAGTTAACACGTGTGTGTGTGTGTCTCTCTGCTGTGTCACATCAGGGCTGTGCCTGCCACTGCTTTAATGCTGCCAAGGGCTGTTCAGAAACCCCAAATCTGCTGCATTTGGAGGGCAAATAATTTCCTCCCAGGGGTTTATTTTCTATATTTTCTAGCAGGGAGTCCCTGGGAGTGGCAGAACGTGCAAACTTTATTTATTCACACGGTAAGCAGTCACACCTCACACCTGCCAAGTCCTTTTTTCCCTGTTCTCTCCTTAGGGCCGTGCTCAGTCCCTTTGTAGGGACTGTCCAGAGGGTACATTCTGCAATGAGCCAGGCCTGGCTGCACCCCAGGATTGCTCCAAAGGGCATTTTTGCTTGCCTGGAAGTTCCTTTCCTCTCCCATGTCCAGTGGTAAGCGTCAGATACGGGCTTGTTTCTCAAGCAGTAATTTTCAGCAGCTTTCCAGTGCCTTGGCAGGGGCACTGAGTGGTTCTTTCTGTGCAGGGCACCTACAGTGATGTGGTGAGGGCAGGTTCCTGCAAGCCCTGCCCAGCAGGGATGTTCTGCAGCAAGGCTGGGCTGGCTGAGCCAGAAGGGCAGTGCCAGCCAGGGCATTACTGCAGCCCAGGATCCAGCACCTCCTCACCCGTGAGTCCCGAACACCTCGCCTTGCTCAAGACCTTTTGGCTCTGCAAGAGCTTTCCTAAACCATATTCATTTGATTTGCCTTGCTTCAGGTGGGGCTTCCCTTTGGAGATCTTTGCCCACAGGGGCATTATTGCCCAGCTGGCACCACGCACCCCAAGGAGATGCCATGTCCTGCTGGCACCTGGAATGCAGAGAGAGGAGCCCAGGATGCCACGTGGTGCCTGCCCTGTGCCCCTGGGTATTTCTGCAACACGTCTGGCCAAGATGCTCCCGTGGGACTTTGTGCACGAGGTGAGGCAGAGCCAGAACTCCTTGAGCTGCTTAGAAATGCAGTTGGTTTTGGCAGCACTCACATGTTTTCTGCTTTAAGGCTATTACTGCACAGGAAGGACAAAGACTGCAAGGCCAGAGGATGGTGTCACTGGAGACCTCTGCCCTCGAGGACATTTCTGCCCTGCAGGCTCAGCAGCACCTTCCCCTTGCCCCAGTGGAGAATACAGCAATGCAACAGGTCAGGAGCTGGGGCTTTGCAGCTGCACTGTGGCTCGAGGGAGATGGAAACACCACTCATGGGCTTTATCTGCATCTTCATAGCTTCTGGCCACTGTGAAAATTCAGGATTGTGGGGTAGAGAAAGGGGTTGAGGGAGGGAGGTTGTTTTCTTTACCCTCTGGTGTCACACAATGTATTCCCACCAGGCAGCAGCTCATGTGGGAGGTTTGTGGCAGTGAACAGAAGGCTGTTATCCAGCTTGCCCTCTGTCCCTCCTGCCACCTAATGGGGAGATGAGGAGCTTACTGGCACTGCAGGGCTGGCAAAGTGGAGCTGGGAAGTTCATTGAATCAAATACTCCTGGGAGAAAGTACAAATCTGAGGGCCAGTTACTTCAGGGGAGCTCACAAAATAACTCTATTTCGATTCCTGCTTCCCAGGCTGAGGGCAGCTGTGCACATGGTGATTTCATTACATATTTCCTTTGAATTGCTGTCTTTCCCTCACAGGCCAAGCCCAGTGCCTGCCTTGTCCCGCTGGCTTTCACTGTTCCAAAGGGCTAAGGCGCCGCTGTCCTCCTGGGTTCTACTGCCCTCAGAAAACTGGAATCAACTTTTATCCCTGTCCTCCTGGGACTTACAACCCCTCCTATGGCCTCAGCCAGGCTGAGAGGTGCCAGCAGTGCCCTGCAGGTCAGGAAATGACTCTGGTTCTCTCTGTAGGCATGTGTCTCACAGGGTGATCTCTCTGACCTCTAGGAAATGCAAATATAAAAATACACAATCAAAAGAGGATCCCTGTCCCACTGGTGGTGTCCCCAGTGGGCCACAGGTTTTTTGAGACTGTGCAGGACAGTTTGGTTCCCACTGAGGACCATGATCTGAGCTGGAATGTGGTTTTTTCCCATCTGTGCTGCTGCTGAGGGTTTTGCTCATTTAACATCTTCCCCTTTGCCTTCCAATCAGTGCATGCAGCACAGCAGCTCTCCTGTTTTGTGGTTTGGGGGTTTTGTCTCTCAGGTTACTGATACTCTTTTCCCTCTGTGGTCTTCCAGGAATGTTCTGTGGAGAATGGGGATTGTCCTCTCCCAGTGGTCCCTGCTGGCCAGGATTCTTTTGCACAGCAGGTATTGAATTTAAGATTCACAGGGCAAAAGGAGACATAAAGCAGGAAGCTGTGACCCTTATGATACTTGCTGTTAGTTATTCCATTCCACTACAGATTTTTTGGCTTTATTGTCCTAAGTTATGGTCAGCAATAAGTTCCATACTCTTCTGTCACCTATTTAAATGATTCTTTAGGAGAATTTGCCTATGGATAGCAACCCATATCATTCAGGATACCTTTGCTCTGCCTTTCTCATGTAGGAGCAAGTGTCCCAAACCCTAATGGAGCCACAAACACGAGCACTGGTGGCCCATGCCCACCTGGCCACTTCTGCCCAGCTGGCACAGGTATCCCACAGAGATGCCCCATGGGCACTTACTCAGACAGGTGAGCTCTGGGGCTCTGCTGATGCTAATTTTTATTTTCCTTTTCTTCTTGGTTTCTCCCTTAGTCCTTCATCAACCAAGTGCAGCTCTGTAAGGCTCATTAGACATGTCCTTGCACTGGTCATAAAAGCTCCATGGTTGCTCTCACTTTGGCAGAGTTGAAGGCATCAGTGTTTTACCTGCTGAGCTTGCACACTCACCAACAGAAAACCTGCTTGTGTCCCTCTCAGGCTCCACAACTGGCAGGACTCCAGCTGCACAGCATGTCCCTCTGGCCATTTCTGTGGCTCCACTGGCCTCACAGCCCCCTCAGGACCCTGCTCAGCTGGGTACTACTGCCTGCCTGGGGCTTCCTCCCCATCCCCACCAGGTGAGCTGCCCTGGGGGCACAGCCATTTGAGGGTTTGGTAGCTTTAAAACATGCCACCTTTTCCCCCCTTGCCTCCTCTCAGTCATGCAAACCCCTGTGTTAGTTTTGTTTGAGGGATTTGTACCAGTGCACACATGCTAAGGGTGAAGGAGCAGCTGGTCTGTGTTCTCAAAGGGGATGTTTGCACTGAGCATTGGGGGGGGTTTGGGTGACAAGGGATTCCCCCTTGTCATTTTTCTATGCTATGTCATGTAAATTATAATTTCCAGGGAAGAGTTCCAATTCCATGCTCCTCTATTCTCTGTGCCACAGGTGTGGGGGAGAAAGGAGGTCCTTGTCCTGTGAGCCACTTCTGCCCAGCAGGAAGCAGCTTTCCCTCCCCGTGCCGTGCTGGGACTTACAACAACCTCACCAGACAAGCTGCCTGCTTCCCTTGTGCTGCAGGCTATTACTGCCCAGAGAACACCTCCAGCTACAGCACAAATCCTTGCCCAGCTGGGTTTTACTGCCCCAGAGGTGAGATGGGCTCAGGGGACAAGGCAACCCATTGGCCAGGCTGAAACATCGTTCTTCTTAAAGGCAAGAAATTATCTCTGTGAACAAAACATGTCAGTGTCAGTCCACAACAATATCTTAAACCATAGAGAAGGGTGTTCCTTAATTAACACCCTCACAGGCAAATTAAACAGCACCCAGAGACTGTCTTGGCCATGAAAGGCTGTGGGGATCAGCAATAAAATAAATTGCAAAAGGTGAGATGAAGTGATATAGGAGGATCAACAGCCAAGGTAGTGTTTATAGTCCATGAAAGATTCTTGCTCTCTTCATTCCAAAGGAACCAGGTTTGCCACTGAGTTTCCCTGTCCTCGAGGCTACTACAACCCTGATCCCATGACACAGAGCTTGGACAGCTGCTTGCCCTGTCCCCCTGGGCACTACTGTGGCAAGGAGGGCTTGACAGCTGCCTCGGGCCAGTGTGATGCAGGTGAGTCTGGGGCTGCCTGGCTCTGGTGTGTCACAGCAGCTGGGGACAGTGTGTTGGAGGGGCTGAGCTTTTATCCTGCAGCTTTTGCCACAGCCCTTCCAGGCTGTTGGCTTGATTCCCTCGGCTTGACTGCAGGCATCCAGTATGACTGAACACACCCTGGGCATCCACCTGACTTCCATCTGCTGGTTCAGGTGGGCTCAGCCTTCATGTAGGATGTGTCTGATGGCCTTGAGCAGCCTCTGCATCTGCCCTCTGAACCTGCCCAGGCAGCTGAATTGAGCTCTGTGACCATAAAGCTAAAGTAGTGAACTTAAGGCTGCCAGATCTCTTCCCATCTGTGCAGCTGTGGTGTTCTATAAAGGCATCATGGCATGGAGAACTGTGCCAGATCTCTTCCCATCTGTGCAGCTGTGGTGTTCTATAAAGGCATCATGGCATGGAGAGCTGTGCCATGGAGCTGTTAAATTTGGGTGGTACTAACATGGCCCATATTCTGTGTGCTCATGGCTGTGCTGTGCAGGCATTGCATACAAAGCCATGCCACCTGCTTTATTCAGAATGATTTCAGGGCCTTCTCAGGCGTGTTTTCTCTTCTCAGGTTGGTTTTGCATCTCAGCTGCTTGGACCTCTCAGCCCTTTGACCTGGACAACTACACCAATGCCAACTGCCTCTGTCCAGCCACTGCCACTGGAGGGAAGTGCTCAGCTGGTTTCTATTGCCCCAGAGGGAGCCCAGAGCCTCTTCCTTGCCCTCCAGGGCTTTACTGCAATGCCTCAGGTTTGTGTCTTTGGGGAACAGGAGTCATCTGTTTGGAGGGGAGTTAAAGGCATTGTGGACAAGGGAATGTTTGCTTTTTAAGAACTCTGTCAAGGACCTTAAATCTAAGGTCTGCTTCTGGGTGATACCTGATTTTTGCTCAGAATTTGCTGTGGGACCTTGAGTGAGTGACTGTGTCTCTGTGGCCATGTTCTCATCTTCAGAGGCCCAGCATGAACACACTTCATTACAGAATGTTCACAGCCATGGAAGATCAGGGTCTCCTGTCAGACTGCCCTGTATTCTGCCTCTGCAGGTGCTGACATACTGACTGATGCTTCGTTTCCTCCCACTCCTTTGCTGTGCTTTCACCTTTCCTTCAGTGTGTCCAACAGGAGTTGTTTTATCCTGGTACTTGCAGAGAGCTGTAACAATGCTTGGGAGATGCCTGTGCTGTCTTCCAGAGGCAGGCTGTGAGTTTTCCCTGCTTTTCCTCCCTTTTTCTCAGTGCTTTGAGTGCCACCATCCTCTGTGTGTTGCAGGTCTGCCTGTCCCCAGTGGGGAATGTGCTGCTGGCTTTTACTGTGAAGGGGAAGCAGCTCTGCCTAAACCCACAGATGGTGTGACTGGGAACATTTGCCCCGTGGGGACCTACTGCAGTATGTATCCAGCACAGTCAGAACTGAGGGTTTCATGTCATTTTATATCCAGAATACTGGAAATTTCATCTTCTTTAGCATCTGAGGCACTGGTGGGTGATTTTGAGTGTGGAAGCCAACTTGCCAACTTGCAGTGGTGTGACCATAGTGCCAAAGTCCCAAATTCTTCCCCTGATTGTTCTCCTGGCCTGTTCTTTGACAGTGATAAGGTGACATTTTAGTCTAAATACTTGAATTTTAGAATGTAATGGCCTTCCCCTCTGTTTCCTTGGGTAAAGTGAAGCCAATAATGTCTGTCCTCTCCATTCTTTCACTGTTCATTTCTCTATGTCTTGCCTCTGTTCTCGCAGCTGCAGCATCAGCAGTGCCCCAGCTGTGCCCAGCTGGCACCTTTTCCAGCCTCCCAGGGAGGAGAACACTTTCTGAGTGCCAGCCTTGCCCCTCTGGCTTCTACTGCAAGGAGCCTGGGCTCAGTGCCCCAACTGGGGAGTGCTGGGAAGGTAAGTGGTGAATAAACTGCACTGCAGACCAACAAAATCTCTGGGGATGTGCTCAAAGGACTAGATTTGTGTGTATTGGACAAATTCAAAATAAATTAGTTCTTGTGAGGCACTGGTTTAGAGGGGGAAAGCCATTTCCCTGCTGGGAGATCTACAGGAGTCAGAGGTGCTCTAGTCCACACAGGCATCCAGAAAATAGGATGTTATATCAAATTGTTATTCTGTGCTTCCCTCATACAAGAGTTGGCTGCTTGTTCTGGACTCCTGAGCCTTCATATGGATCCTGTGCATCAAAGTTCAGAGACTTGCTGCCTAACTTGGTGGTTCCTTCTCTTTGCTGGAGGAGAACATTTTCTGTCTCTGTGTGAAAAGGCCATCAGAGGTTAAAACAACTCAGATGTGAAAGAAATGGTAACATCTGTGTGTTCTGAGCAGTTCAAATATTGCCAGGGGAAAACTCTGATGTTCAGCGGGGGAAGTTTATTTAAAGGATTTTGGTACCTGAAAGGAAACAGGGAGATGCATGTTGTGTCCTTAAACATTTCCTGTGTCACCTGTAAGCTCTCTCCTGTGTTCTGGAGACCACTGGGTGGTAAATTTTCTTCTGAAGAGTGCAACAAATGGAAAGCTTTGACAAGTATTTGTGCCAGTAGTGCTGGGAGTCAGATTAGTAGTTATTTGAGGTCAGCACTAGGTTTATTTTTTGGAGTGGCCAGTGAGGTGCTTTGTGAGCCTGGGAGAAGCTGTTCCTTCCTAATGAGCAGCACCTCTGTAGCTTCTAACTCAAATTCTCCCCTCTGTCTCCCTGCAGGTTATTACTGTGACAGCCAGCAAGGGCCACTTATTGATTTTACCCTTTTCCCCTGCCCACGAGGCTTTTACTGCCCACCAGGGACAGGCAGGAGCTCCCAGTACAGCTGCCCTGCAGGAACCTTTGGGCCAAGGCAAAGGCTCAAATCTATCCAGGAATGTCAAAGATGCCCACCAGGAAAATACTGTGAACTCCCTGGCCTTGCTGCCCCAACAGGTAAATTGCTGTTCTGAGCATCCTTGTTCCTGCTAGAGACAGACTCATGTGGGTTGGAGTTAGGACTCCAGGGTTCTGACCCCAGCTAAGGTCAACTGTCCCATTTTACTTGTCAAGAACTTCCTGAGAAAGAAAGATTCATTTTCCTAAGCAAGAAGTGAGAGAATGAGTGAAGAAACTAGAATTGTGTGTGATACTTCTGTTGAAAAAATCCAGTGGGGAGTTTTTCAGTGTCAAACCTGTCTGGCATTCTTTTTTTATCATTATTTTGGGTTTTTTTCAGCCTAATTGCCAAAGTACTGATCCTTTCATGTAATTGATGTGCAGGTGATTATGTTTAGCAAAGAAGGAGAGGGCAAAACACCCAGCAAGGGCATCTCCATCTTTATCAGGATTGTTCTTTCACATCAGTGCTGATGATTTTTTGCTGATTCTTGTCCTGAAAGGTCCTAATTTAGGAAAGCACTTCTAAATTTTTAATATTTCAGGATGTGATGAATGTATGATTCTAAAGAGAAATGTGTGTTTGAGGACTTGTTGAGATATGCTCAGTCTGAGCTAGGGGAAGTTCTTCTCTCTCTGTCAGTGTGGCCTCTGCTGCCAGGTCTGCTCTCCTGCCACTTCCAAGCTGTTTGCTGCCCATTCCATCCCTGATTTATGCACTGGCAGTGGCTCTGCATCATGAAAATTGTGTTTATGTGCCTATTATTTTCATATATTTGTGCATTTTGTATAGATTATTCTGTTTTGTTAGGGGATTGTGCTGAGGGGTTTTGGTGTAAAAGTGGTGCCCGGGTAAAAAACCCCGAGGATGGAGAGTCAGGACTTCCATGTCCAGCTGGTCATTACTGTCCTGAAGGTGGGTGCTTTGGAGGGTCATCTCTCCTCACTCCTGGAGAGCAGGAGGTGGCATTTCCTCACTCTGGGCTGATTGCTTCTGCCAGGTACAGCAGCTCCATTGCAGTGCCCTCCTGGCACATGGTCTGGCAGGGAGGGCAGGAGGAGTTTGCAGGAATGCCAGCCTTGCCCTGGGGGATTTTACTGCAATGGCTCTGGGCAGGGGGTCCCCTCAGGGCTCTGCAGCCCGGGGTGAGTAGAACAACCCCATCACACTCTCTGTTGTGAGCAGGGCTGCTCTGCAAGGGGGTTTTTGGGTTTTTAACCCTTTTGAAACATGCTGTGCCCCTGTGGCTGCAGGTACTACTGTGCCACTGGTGCCCAGACCCCCACGCCCACCGATGGCCTCTCGGGAGCTCCGTGTCCTCTCGGTCACTTCTGCCCTCCTGGCTCCAGCGCTCCAGCCCCGTGCCCACCTGGCTCCCACCTGCCCCACACCCACGGGCAGCAGTGCCAGGCTTGCCCAGAGGGTCAGTACTGTGTCTCTGGTGAGGAGCCAGAGCCCTGTCCACGGGGTGAGTTAAGATCCCACTTAAATGTCCACCTTGCTTCTGATTTTTCCAAAGGGTGCTGATTCTGATCTGCCCTTTTTTTTCTTTCTCCCCAGGGTATTTCTGTCCCAAGGGCACGGCTCTTCCAATTGCTTGTCCAGGAGGATCCTATAACCCTTCCCAGAGACAAACCAGCTGCCTCCCCTGTCCTGAAGGGTAAGAGTGAGAGAGCAGTCTTAGGATGAGACATATGAGTAAGGATTACTGGAAATAATTGTGATTCCAGTCACCACGGAGCAGGGTGTGGTGGGAAAAGGAGTTATTTTACCACTGAAAGGCACTTGTCTCCATGAGGAAGCAGAGCAGCTGCTGAGCTCTGTTTCACAGCACTGGGTACATGATTATGGGACCAGGAAAAGCCCCAGCTCCATATCCAGCTGCACTGGAAGGGCATTTAGGCTGTTCAGAGCACAGAAACCATTGGCACCATAAACTTTGCTCATGTCTGGAGTTAATAGAAGGTTCCCTTGGCAACAGGCTGGCACAGGCCTGTTGAAGGGGAAGAGGATCTTGAAAATCACCTGATGCTGAGCCTGGCGTTTCCTTGGGGGATTTGTCTCCAATTACTGAGTGGATGTGACCTTGATTAACTTTTACAAGTTGATGAATCACAGCCTGGATATGTTGTGACTCAAGTTAAGAAAATTGTGTCTCTGTGGCTTTTGCAATTATGCCATCAATTTGGCACATGAGGAAACAACTAAGAATGTAGTGATATGCATAGGAAGGTCTCTTTTCTGGTCAATACAGTGCAGCAGCCTCATTAGACAAGCTGGTGCCACCACTGAGCTGTTTTTCAGATATTTGTGGATAGAATATTACTGGAAAAATTTTGTCTTTTGGTTTTGTTGTGTTTTTTTTAAATCTCTCTTTGGACCAGGTACTTCTGCCCCAAAAATTCCTCTTCCTTTTTGGAGAACGAATGTCCAGCTGGCCACCACTGCCCTGCAGGAACTGCCTTTGCAGCTCAGTTCCCATGCCCTAAAGGGACTTACAACCCCCAGACTGGGAGCAGCCTGAGGTCTCACTGCACCCCCTGTGACCCAGGTAAAGCAGCTCTCTCAGCAGGGTGGCAGGAGGATGTGTGAAAATGGGTATTGAATATGTTTGAGGTTCGGTGGATGGGGTTTTGTGTGTCTCTGGAGTATCTTTCTGGGGTTTTCTGCCAGTGCTCATGGCATTACCTTGCTTTTCAGGGCACTACTGTGGACTTGCAGGGCAGCCCCACGTTACAGGACCCTGCTTGGCTGGGTTCTACTGCACTGGAGGTGCCTCCAGTGCAACACCTACAGATGGTCTTCAGGGCAACACGTGCCCCAAGGGAGCTTATTGTCCTCTGGGCTCTGCCTTCCCACAGCCATGTCCTCCTGGTTACTACAGCAGCTCCACTGGGAACACTGGGATCGAGGACTGTCTCCTGTGTGATGCAGGTACAAGGCTGGAAGAAAGGATTGATGAGATGTGAGCCATTCCAGAGCAAGCACTGCTGAACAGCTGCTTTCTTGGAGAGAGGTGTTGGTGGAGCCCAGAGAGGCTGAATCTGCTGCTTTCCCCCAGAAGAGGGTTCTGACAGTGAAGTGCAAGCTGAGAGCTTCCCTTTCCAGCCTTTCTCTAGATGTTTGCATGCTCAGAGATGACACAAGTGCTCTTTGAGCAGGCATGGAAGCTCTGCACCTGCAGCCTTTCCAGGGGAAGATGTGGGTGACATCAAACACAATGCTCCAGTGAATATTTCCTCATTACATACTTGCTGTTGTCTGTCTTGAGTGGCCAATATCAGAGAATATTCTGAATTGGAAGGGACTCACAAGGATCATCAATATCATTATGGTCCTTTTGTGGTCCCTCTTGATTTCAGGATATTTCTGTGATGGGACTGGACTTGTCTCTCCGACTGGATTATGTGAGGCTGGATTTTATTGCAGTGGAGGAGCCATTTCTCCTAAACCTCCCAGGGTAAGCTGTGCTTGTGATATAAATAGTGTAAAATACCATATCTATGGAACTGAAGACCAGAAAGTCACCTTAGTTCTTTTGGGTCTGGATTAAACTATCTTTTACTGTGTTATCTGATCAGGTATATCTGATTTATTGATAGTGAAAGGGGCCAGAGATGACAAAATACTCTTGGCCTTCTTTGAGCTTTACATCTAAAAGCTGGGCAAAAGTAGTTTTATCTTTGCATGTTGATGCTGCAAACCAGAGTGGAATGCCAAATCAGATTAAAACTACAGAGGTTGGGAGTGCCTGAGCTTGATTAAAATGCTGATTCTGTCAGCCTTCCTCTGAGGCAAAATACTGGAAGAATTTGTAAAGATGATAATTCAACAAGACCCTGGCTTTGTGAATTTGTAAAGATGATAATTCAACAAGACCCTGGCTTTGTGCCACTGCCCAGTGAGATTTGTTCTGGGTGGGATTCTGATCCTTTATTTTGGAAAAGGGTGGGTGTGCAGCCTCAGAGACTGAGGGGTGAGCACAGCATTTCAAGCTCCCCTTCTCTTCACCATTAGAATCTGAGAGAGACCTCTTTGCAAAGGCAGCCCCTGAGTTTGCAGGCTGTGACTGTGGTGTTTCCCTTCAAAGCCCTCAGTCCATGGAGGTCCATGCCCACCTGGCCATTACTGTGTGATGGGGAGCAGCACAGCCCAGCCCTGCCCTGCAGGGACTTACAGCCCATCCTGGAGGCTGGCACAGTGTCTGCAGTGCCCTGAAGGCTTCTACTGCACATCTGCTGCTGCAAACTACACAGACTGTCCTGCAGGTGGGTCTGGCTGCCCCTCCCCAGGGTCATCTTGCTAAAGCTCAGCCCTGATCAGCTTCCTTTGATGCAGCCAGTGGGATGTTTCTGTCACAAAGTGATAAATTGCAGGATAGGTCCATGATCAAGCCTTGGAATCAGTCCTTCCCAGAGAGAGATGAAAGGAATTCCATGTGTGCAGGCTTGGGATTCCTCCCAAGCATGTGTTGACTGTTATGAAACCATCTTTCCTTTCCTAGGCCATTATTGCCCCAGGAATACAGAATTTGCCACGCAATATCCTTGTCCCCCTGGAACCTACAGCGAAGCTTTAAATGTCTGGGATGCTTCCAAGTGCCAGCTGTGCCCTCCTGGAAGGGTCTGTTCCAAGCCAGGCCTGGCAAGACCAGATGGACTGTGCATGCCTGGGTGGTTTTGTCCACCTGGATCCACATCAAGCAAACCAGTGTTTCCTGGGAATTACTCTGGTATGAAGGGGAATAATAAAGTGTGGTGATGGTTGGTTTTGAGGAGGATGTTAGAGTCACCCAAAGGACCTAATCAGGTTCAGGATAACTTTCTTTACCTCTTTATTTTTCTTAGTTCAGGGGTCTAGTTCTGTTCTTCCCAAGCTCTCTCAATGAGAGTGTTTGCAATTCTTATGTTTCCCCTCAGCTATGTCTTTTCCTTTGGCAGGTGTGGCAGTTTCTGGATCTGTTGGGTTGTGCCAAGCAGGAACCTTTTGTCCTGCTGGCTCATTTCTTCCTCTTCCTTGTCCTCCAGGTAGGAGAAGAGGGTTTTTTTCCTACACAAGTTTGTTGGGTTGGAGTTTTTGTGCCTATGTGCTCTCTCCCCTTTTGCCAAGATCTGTGGGCAATCCCAATGGGGCTGTGACTGGTTCTGGTGTCTCTGAAATGCTGATGTTGCTTCTGTCCCCTGCTCCAGGTTGGTTCTGTGCCACCTCAGAGCTGGCAGCTCCATCAGGTCCCTGTCAGGCTGGATTTTACTGCACAGGGGGCTCCACACTCCCAAACCCCAGGGATGGAGCAGTGGGCAACATCTGTCCTCGAGGCCACTTTTGTCCTGCAGGGAGTTCTTCTCCCTCCCCATGTCCTCCAGGTAGGTTTGGAGGCAGCTGCTCCATGCTGTCACTTCTCCTCACATTGCCCAGGGAGCTGCTGAGCTTGCCTGAGCCTGTGCCATTGCTCTGCAGCCCCTTGTCATGTTGTGCTGAGTCCTGCCTGTGTTCCCCAAGGGACAGCTGTTATCAGCATGAAAACAGCCTGTAATGCAGTGCTGCTGTACTGGAACATCAGCCCTAAATCTGCATTCAGACAGGAGCTACAGAACTGCCCCTGGAGCCCCCCCTGTTGGAAGGGGAAGCTCTTGCTGAGCCCTCCTGAAGGACAGGTCACACAGCCCAGCACGTGTAGGGGCCTCTGCAGCCCCCCCTGCACAGGGAGAGCTGTCCTTTCTCATCACTATTAGAGACAAAGGGTTAAGTTGAATGAGAGACATGTTGGTTGTTTCCTGGATTAAATCTATAGTTTCATTAAGCAAGTGGTTGCACTGCTCAGTCCAGAAATAAATCACAGTATTCACATCAGTCAGCCATGAGGACCAAGCTCTCCCAGACCTCTCTTAAAGGACTCTGTCATCTAAGGGAACAGTGAAACTGTATTCCCTTAGAATTCCTTCCTATCCAGCATCCTTTTGGCACCTTCTGCAGGAGAGAGCTGGGACTACTGTACTTAAACAGTGTGACCAGCTGCTGTTTCTCTGGGATGATGTGATAGTGTGCTTTTGGTGGGTTTTAACTTGCAGGCTCCCTCCTGGCTCACCAGGGTGGCCAGTCAGCACAGGACTGCCAGCCCTGCTTCCCAGGCTGGTTCTGTTCCCAGCACGGCCACAGCTCCCCAGAGGGCTTGTGCAAGGAGGGCTGGTATTGCCCAGCAGGCTCTGTGTCAGACCAGCATTCAGGTAGGAATTCTTTGGGGTCCTTTTACCTGCAGGAGTTGCAGCAGCAAGATCTTAAAATCTGACTTCACTTACAGCTTCAAGTTACATTTAGAAAAGGAGAATAAAGTATTTTCCAAAAATTGTCCCAAGTCACACAGGTTAAAGTAGCAGGTAAATATATTAGGAGAAACAGGGGACCTTACCAAGGCAAAAAACAAGTTGAAAAATATCCCAAGAGGAGTTTATTCCTTGTGATATTTTCACCTTTGTTAGAAAGAACTAGTGGGAGAGAGGTTATGTGAGATTGTTTATTCTCCTTTTCCCAAGGGTGATGGAGAGGTAAGTGTAGCTCAGATCCTGGTGTGTTAGACATGGAATTTAGTGACCCACGTGCCAGTGCAGACAGGCTGCAGCCCGTTCAGCTCTCTGGAAGCTGTTCAGGGCAGCACCATCAGCCTAGACCAGGGATCTGTGGGGTTCAGAGTGCACTGCCTGGATGGACCTTCACTCTCAGATCTGTCTTTAGCAATGCTTTAAACAAAACTGGGGGTGAGTTGTTATTTATAAAGATTTTATCCTACTAAATCTTTCAATTCTTGCTTAGTGATGCAGCTCTTCAGGGATAACCACAGCAGTGATGTAGGAGTGTATTTCTTTTTTCCCTCCTAGATTATTTGTGTCCTGTGGGTCACTATTGCCCCCCTGGCAGCCCAGAGCCCATACCCTGCCCCCCAGGAGAATACCAGGACCAGGCTGGTAAAATCCAGTGTGAAACATGCCCAGCAGGAATGTAAGTGCCATGGACTTGATGCTTTCTTAGGAATTAATGTGTGCCTTTCCCTCTACCTTAGGCTGCTCTGTGTTTGATACACAAGGTACACACTTTGATATATAAGACTGGTCTCCTTGTTCCTGTTTACCCTTTATTGTGTCATTTTTCAATTCATGTGTCATAGCAATCCATCCTTCTAGGTCTGTCTGCTGGGATGGACAGGGTGGTCTTCACAGGTTGCATTTTAGTTGTCCATTTGTTTCCTTCCAAGTAATTTGCTTTCACTGTGTGTCTTAGACTGGCACTATTGTGCAGAGCAGAGAGAAAGCATGGGCTGAGGCAGCACTTGGCATTTTTTTGGCAGGTTCTGTGCCCTAAAAGTCAACTCAGGTGATCTCCAAGAGAACGTCTCACGTGGTGTGGCCAAACCAATGGAATGCCCAGCAGGGTATTATTGCCTGCCAGGAACAAAGGCTGCCAACCAGTACCCATGTCCAGAGGGCACCTACAGCAACCAGCCTGGCCTGGGAAACCCCAGGGACTGCAAGCCTTGTCCTGGGGGCACATTCTGTGCCACTGCAGGTGGGGATCACATGTGGAATAAACACTAGCATTTGTAGTGATCTCTGGGATTCCTGGAGTAGAGATTCCTTGCAACAATTGTAAATATTTTTGCAAAGTGTCTTTTGTCCAAAGGTAGATTAAGGTGGTTTTGTTCTAGCAAAAATTCTGAAACTAAAGTCAAGCAGCTTGGGTTATAGGACTCACTTGGGTTTGGTTGTCTCTTAGTGGAAAGACCTGTAAGGATAAGCCCCTTCTGTGAGAGTGATTTGGGAAGCTGTTTGGGCTTTCAGCTCTCTGGTAATCAGATGTGTGAGTAAATATTGAGAGTATAGATCGAGCTTTAAGTCACAGAGCTGCTGACAGGCTCTGAAATCATGGTGGTGACAGGGCTTGTCTGGTTTGTTTAGCCCACGAGCTGTGATTTACGTGCTGCTCTGACTCGACTCTCCTCCTCTTCAGGACTCTTGGCCCCGAGTGGTCCGTGTTCTCCCGGGTATTACTGCACTTCCAAGGCACGTGTGCCCACCCCTGTGAGGGATGGCACGGGCAGCCTGTGCCCAGCAGGCCATTACTGCCCAGCAGGCAGCAGCAAACCACAGCCCTGTCCTGCTGGCACGTTTTTGCCTCAGTCTGGGATGGTTTTCCGTAATTCCTGCCTGCCCTGCCCTGCAGGGAGGTTCTGCCAAGGAGAAGGCCTGGCTGCAGCTTCTGGTGTGTATTGCATACATTTTAATTATTAAATTAACATCATTTTTGTCTGCCAGTTTGCATTTTTTTGTCTCCTTTTAAACCTAATGTTGATGCTTCTCTTCCTTGCAGGAGCATGTTATGCTGGGTATTTCTGTGACCTTGGATCAGCTGAGCCAGATCACAGACAGTGCCCCCCTGGCTTCTACTGCCCTGAAGGCTCTGAATTCCCAATGCCATGCAGCCCTGGAAGCTTCAACTCTCTCACTGGGAAATGGCAAGCAACAGACTGCCAGCTCTGCCCAGCTGGGTATTCCTGCAGTGGTGAGGCTCTCTGGGGTTTTTGGGGGTCACACAGACACCCATCACAGCTTTATTTCTTACAGCCTGGTCCTCAGCACACAGAGGAAGAAAAAACTCAGTGCCACACATGATCTTTGGTTAGTGATACTCCAAATTATTTGGGTTCCCAGCAGCAGCCTCAGGTCACCTGTAATCCTTCTGGTTTGCTATTACACCATTATTCTTTGGCTCAGCCACTTCTTCTCCATGTCTTTGGCCTCGTGGGGAAAGAAACCCTCCTGGCAGGCAGCTCTTGGCCTGGCCAGCAGCCAGAGCCTGTGCTCTGACACAGCTGCTCCTTCTCAAGGTTCTCACCATCTGCCTCCACAAGGTGTTTATTTGCTCCCCCAACACAGAAATATTTGTGGTCACAAACAGTGGCAAACAGTAACAAATTCATCCATCACCTTTCATGAGACAGAGAGGCTTTTCCTTTTTCAGGGGAGGAACTAAAACAGCAGGGCAGAAATTATTTGACTGAGATAACCGGAGTTTCAACAGAGCTGGAACCACAACTGAGAACCTCAAAATCCCAGCTGAATCCCTTGTTTTCCCCAGGGGTTTAATTGAGAGCTGACTTACCTGTGCACTAAGATGTTCTTTGTCTGAGCCTGAACTTCACAGAATAGGTACTTTCTGATGGTTCTTAGAGGTATATGATGAAGGAGATCATGATTCCAGGAGACAAGGGTTTGCACTGTGTGTGATCTGGGCAAAACCACTTTGAAAAGATCATGTTCTTCAGGCTGCTACTGCTCACCTGGCACACTCCAGTTGCTCCTGTTCCCCATCACTGTCCATGAGGCTTCTCCTGCCCCATGGGATCTGCGCTTTTCCTATAGCCTGTGTCTGGCTGAACTCATATTGGGAGGAAGGCTGACATTGCCACCTCTCATGGTATCTCCTGAGCAAGGTACTGTTCTTTGCACCCCAGGTCCTGGAGCACACACTCCTGAGCTGTGCCCTGCTGGGTACTTCTGCCTGCCAGGGACCAACTTCAGCACAGAGCATCCCTGTCCAAAGGGCACCTTTGGCCCCAGGGCTGGTGCCACTCGTGAGTCTGACTGTGAGCCCTGCCCAGCAGGTGAGTGGGAACTGGGCACGGGCAAACCCAGGGGGGGATGTACCTGGGAAGGGTGAGGAAAACAGGAGTTCTCCTTCCAGGTTAGGATGTTCTGTGCAGCTCCTCACACTGACACTGTTTTGTGCTCGTTTCAGGCATGTATTGCTCAGCACCAGGGCTGTCCCAGCCATCTGGGTTGTGCTCTTCAGGGTATCACTGTGCCAAGGGAGCCACCAGCCCAGCCCCTTTCAAACACAGGGTGAGTGCCAGGCAGCAGCACAGCACACCCAGTGACCAGGACTGGGCTGTCACACTGTGGTGGTCTCTGCTGTCAGATTTTCCAAGCATTGCTGCTCTGCAAGGGGCTGCTCATGCCTTTTCCTGCTGCTCTTGAGAGCTCCTCTGACGTGCTGCTCTTGGTGTCAGCTGGAATATGGAGCTGCCCACTGGTAAATTCTGGCCAGAGCTCTGTTTCTGTGCATTGCTCTGGGCTGTGTGGTCTAAAATCTCCTCTAAAAGCTGACATCAGGGATGGGAGAACCACACCTCAGCACCCAAGGCCCTTTTATGGTGGTTTTTTAGTTCCAGTGGCAGCGAACTTGCACGTGCCCTTTCCAGAGCTGCCTCTGTGTCCTTTGTGTTAAACCCCCTTTCATAACTCTTTTTCTCTGTCTTTTTCTGATACAGGTGGAATCCTCCAGCCTGGCTCTGCCTGGCAATGACATCTGTCCCGTGGGACACTTCTGCCCCAGGGGCACAGGGCATCCTGTGCCATGCCCTCCTGGATCCTTCTCCACCTCAGTGGGCCTGGAGGCAGAGGAGCAGTGCCAGCCCTGCCCAGCTGGGCACTATTGCAGTGGGCCAGGGCTCTCTGAGCTGGCCCAGACCTCGCTGTGTGACCCAGGGTGTGTGTCCCTTGTTAGTGACAAAGCAGCCTGGCTGGGAGTTCCAGCTGAGGGACATCCAAACTAACAGATCCTGGCCTTGTGCTTAGCCCTTGGGTTGGGATGTAGCTCTTTGGTGAGCTCAGTAGATGTTTCAGAGCTGTTCCTTTTCCCCTTAGTTTGCCTGTCATTCCATCCCAGGCTTATACAAGTTTTTTCACTGTTTTCAGTGAAAAAAAAAATAATATTAGTATGACAAATATTAATATTACAAATAAATTACTATTGCAAATCCCTTATTTATCCTCTTAACCACATTTGCTGAGAATTTAACCTTCTTTTCTCCCACAAGGTGGTGCAAGAACCAGGGACAAGGTACCATTTCCAGCCTGTGCAAGGAAATTGCCCTGAGCAATATCTGTACATCTCAGGAGCAATTCCTCAGAGTATGAAGCTACAGCATTTATGTTTTCTAGGAAAGAGAGTTTTACAAGTATTTTCAGTGTAGTGTAAGAGGATTTCATGGGGAAAGATTTCTGATAGCAGCTGGCTCTTGAATCTAGTGGAGAAAATCACAGTGAAATTTGTCTAGAAGTTGAAACTAAGCTCAGAATATGAGTCAGGGCTACATTTGGAAGGGCTAAAAATAATTAGCCACCAAAACAGACTTCTTGGGAATAAGAGGGATTTGCCACATCCTAGTCAAATTTTAAATGTTCCCAAACATTCCTGTAACCCTAGAAAGATGTTACAGCCTGATAAAGGTTTCTGAGCTGGATGGTGAAGAATATTACATGATCATAAATGACCCTTGACTTCCAAAATCTGAAGTTCTTGTCCCCTAACAGGCTGCACATTGTGCTGTGCCCAGGTTGCTTTTCAACACCTCTGCCACGTAACATCCATCACTCCTTAAAACCTGCTGTTCAGTCTGAAAAAGTGTTGCTTCCAGGCAAAGAAAAGCAGCTTTGCTGGTCTTTCATTCAATGCTGTTCCTTTTGCAGTCAGTGGACTTGGAATTGTTTCTTCTTCAGAAACTACATGGTTTGAATCCTACATGGGATCACAACAGCTCTCATTTCCTTGTTGCTCAGCTCTTAGAACCATTGTCATTTTTCTCTTTCCTTATCTTTCCTTAAAGTGAGGCTGTGGGAGGGAAGTGATAAAGGGAAGAGCGACTGATGGCATTAAAGCAGAGGCCTCCAAGAAGACCTGGGATGAAAAGAGGCTCAGCAAAGGCAGCAGGAACCGAACACTTGGATGTTTTGAAGTAAAAATACTGTCATTTTCAAAGGCTTTTCTTTCCAGAATGAGAACGCTTTCTAGGCAGCTTAGTGCCAAAAAGCCCTGTAGCAGGATTTTCAGGTGGGCACCAAATTACAGGTGTGGGGGGAAATTTTCAGCAAAGCTGAAATAAACTGCTTTTTCAAGGGATATCTCTTAATGTGCCTCCCCCATTTAATGCCTCTCAGTGGGGCTGTGGGCTTGTTTCAGGTCTGAATTCTCTCTCTCCAGCTATGTTTGCCTGGAAGGAAACTCTGCTCCCTGCCCTTCTGATGGGATTCATGGATACAGATGTCCCAGAGGCTTCTACTGCCCCGCGGGCACCGGGCTGGAGCTGCCCTGTGAGCCTGGCACGTTCAGCCCCGTGCCTGGGGCAGGAGCCTGCCTGCCCTGCCCACCTGGAATGGCCTGTGCAGGTGCTGCCACTGTGGAGCCCCTCCCCTGCCCCAGAGGTGAGGCTCAGGTGGGCAGCAGGACCCCTGGGAGGAGGTGTGATGCTGAGCCACAGAGATGCTTCACTCAGGGAATGGGGGGTTTGCTGCAAGCTCAGCATTCCCAGCTCTCCTCCTGTGTCTCATTCCCCTCTCCCTGTGCAGGTTTCTACTGCCCAGGTGGAACTGCTGCCCCCCTGCCATGCCCCGAGGGGACACTGAACACCTTGGAGGGGGCACTGGCCCCCACTGCCTGCAGGCTGTGCCCAGTGGGGAGGTACTGCAGGGGAGAGGCCAACTGGGAACCCGATGGTGAGTTTGGTTAATAACTCACCCCACAGCACAGGGGTTGGATGTTCAGGATGCAGGGAAGTAGAAAATACCTCTGTGAAAAGACTAAAGGCTTTTGGAGGGCACCCTTCACCTTGTGTCTGTGCCTCTCAGCCACTTCTTTTTCTCTGTTTCATTCTTTCCACTGAGCGTGTATTTTGGATGTTATTTCTATGTTAGTGCATTGCTTTTCCTTCTCTCCCTTAGTTTTCTTCTGCTTTCTCTTCCTTTGTTTTAACACTTTTATTGCTGCTCTTTCTGGCCTCCTAAATACTTCCCCTCCCATTTAAGCACAGGGTAATTGTCACTTGGCCAAAATGCCAAGGTTGGATGCCTGGAAAGAAGAGAGGCAGAACACTTCCCACAGGAAACAAATTATAGGGAACTGGTCAGAGAAGTGATAAGGCAAGCCAATGCCAGATGACATCAGTGCAAGTAAAGAAAGGAAGTGATAGAAGCCAAAGGTTAATGAGGAGAAGGAAAGGCAAACCGAAGGTATCAGGGTATCAGCAGTGATAAAACAGGATAAGGATGGGATTTGTCTTTTCTTCTCTGAGTTCTCTGCCTGTTCCTGAGGGTTTGAGGAGGTGCCTCTGCCTGCTGGTGGTTGGCACTGTCTCTGCTCTGCTGTGGCAGGTCAGTGCTCCGCTGGGTACTACTGCGAAGGAGGAGCCACCGATGCCACTCCACGTGGGACACCCACGTTCCCACTCAGTGGGCCCTGCCCACGCGGCCACTACTGCCCAGAAGGGACCCATTTCCCAGTTGCCTGCCCAGCTGGGACCCTGAATGATGCCACGGGTGAGTGTGACCTCACCCACATGTATGTCTGGCATCTCCATCAGCTGTGTCCACCATCAGCTGTGTCCAGCAGCTGCCCCTTGGCCACAGGAGGGTGTTGGCACCCTCAGCCAGGTCTGGTGGGGGCAACGTGTTACCAGTTCAAACCAGTGCTGCTGATGGTGTGACTGTGCTGGGTGTTCTCCCACGTCCCCCTCTCTTGTTGGCCCTGATTTTTGGTTTCCCTTCAGGTGGTGCCTCCCCAGAGAGCTGTGTGCCCTGCCATCCTGGCTCTTTCTGTGCTGGTGCTGGTCTGAGTTCTCCCACAGGACCTTGCTCTGAGGGGTTTTACTGCCCAGCAAACTTCAGCTCTGCCAGCCCCACAGCGTTCCTGTGCCCCAAGGTACTGCTGAGGGGGGGAAGGAGGTGCCACTCAGCTCTGGGCAGCTTCCCCCAGTGGCAAAGGGTCACACACACCTCCTTGAAACATTGCTTGCATCCACACAGCATGTTGCCTGAGGTTTTGGTGATTCTGGGATTCACCCTTTACGCAGGCTCTGAGTTTGGCATCATCTCCATGAGACCCTCTCCCTTCTCTGTCCTTGCAGGGTCACTTCTGCCGGGCAGGGACAGCCCACCCAACACCATGCCCTGCTGGGGAGTACCAGCCAGCCACGGGCTCTGCATCCTGCATCCCGTGCCAGAGAGGATTCTACTGCCAGGAGCTGGTGACAGGAGACCCCAAGCGCTGCCCACCTCATTCTTACTGTCCCACAGGTACACTGGAACCTGCATGCCAGCCCTCCTGTGTGAATTCCTTAGGCCAGTTGGTGAGGTGACAATGAGTCAGTGTGTCCTGAGAATCATTTATCACGCCCTGACACGGGTCAAGAGCCTTGTCAGACCACAACAGTTGTACTGAGGTTTGTTATGGTCTCTGTGGTCTCCCTTCCAGGTACACGAGTTCCTCTCACGTGTCCTGAAGGCACCTTCACTCCTGAAAACATGACTGGCCTCTGGAATGAGAAGGAATGTCTGCCTTGCTTACCCGGTCACTTCTGCAGGTTGTGATTCATTTTGGTCTGGCTTTTTTTCACTCCTTGGTTCCTGAGTTCCTCCCAGCTTCTCTACCACATCTCTCTCATTCAAAGTAAGGAAATACAAGCTCAGCTTTTGGATACAGAGGTGTTGGATCTCTGAATTTTGGGAGGCATCTCAAAGCAGTTTGATGTCATTGTCATGGTACAAAAAAGCCTCTGAAACAGATAGTAGGGGTATTATTCATGCAAACATGGAAGTAATGCAAACAGTTCAGCCCAGTGGAAGATCATCCACAGATTCCTCTGAAGCAGTTTGCCCAAGTTCATGGAATTTGAACAGTCATGCCTGGCTCACTTTAGTCATTTGCATATAGAAAAGTGGGGCTGTTTTATCTCTCACATTGGAGTAAGAAGTTCTTTTTCATTGCAACCTTCGCAGAGTTCGCTGCATCGATCCCAGCTCTGCTTCTGCTCCATGTCAGTAGCAGCAGGCTGTGTATAACCTCCCCCTGTTCCCTCTGCTCCAGGCATGGAAGGCTGGAGGGGAAATGTGCTGCTGGCTATTTCTGCCTCGCTGGGAGCTCCCAGCCTGCCCCCCAGGGCCACAGCTTCTCCTGGCGTGTCCTGGCTGGCTGTCGCTGGGGCCAGGTGTGTGCAGGGCTCTGTCCTGCAGGTGAGTGAGGACTCACCAGTGTTTGGAGTATAGAATAGTGACTTAGACCTGTCTTGCGTGATAGGTTGTGATGCTTTTGAAGCTGTCGTTGCTCATTGGCTTCCTCTGGTTTTACATCTTTTGGTTGAATTTGTGTGCCTGACCTTGAACTTGTGGTGCTGAACTGCTGCACCAGAACAGTTTGAAGGCTTCTGGCTTGGCTTTGTCTGTGCACAGCAGCCTCCCAGCAGCTGTGTAAATGTTCAGTGTGCAACAACAGGAGACTCTTGCTTGGTCATTTTTGCCATTGGAGGACTTGCATATTTTACTTTTATCTCTTTCCCATCCCTTTCTGTAGGTTTCTACTGCCTGGAGGGATCCGAGGTGCCCATGCCGTGTCCTGCCAATACTCTCAGAGACCTTCCAGGGGCTGTGAGGAGAGAAGATTGCCTGCCCTGTCCACCAGGCCACTGGTGCAGAGCAGGTTTGAGCTTGAGGATAAACACTAAGGGGAAAGGATGGGAGCTGCTTTTCAAGAGAGTTGTGTGTGTCCCTCAGCCTGGTGAGGCTGGAATTGGGGTCAGACGTGGTATTGTGGAACAGCCCTGGCAGTAGGGCACACTAATGATGAGCTCTAGTGTCTGCAGAGGAAAGAGGCATTTAATGCTGTTAATAAAACATGTTGATATAACATGCTGTTCCAACAAACACTGGAAATGAAGGGGAGCCTGAGGTCACAACCAGTCTCCAAACATCCCTGTGTGCCATCTGTTAGAAGAGGGGCTTGGATGGTGGAGGTGGATTGCGCAGTAATTTAGGAAGGACCTGGGAGGCCACAGAACAAAGGTGTTCCACTGACACTGCAAATGCCTCCTTAAAGCCTTGCTCTGTGTTTGCCAGGGGACTCAGAGGCCCACCCGTGCCCACCAGGGCACTATTGCTTTGGAGGCAATGGCAGTGACCAGGGCAGCCTCGTGGCCCCCCGGGAATGCCCTCCCCAGACGTTCCGCAGGCAGCCGGGAGCTCGGAGCGTAGCTGACTGCCAGCCCTGCCCTCCTGGCTATCACTGCCCTCTGTCAGGTCAGTGCCAGGGGAAAACCAGCCCTTTCCCACCTCCAGAGCTGCTTGCAAAGCTCCCTGAGATGAGATACTCATGTCTACAATTATCTCCAGAACTCCTCCTGGCCATCCAGTCTCTCCTTCATTCCTTTCTCTTCCTAACAGGTCTGACCGGGTTTGAGGATTATCCGTGCCCCCCTGGGCACTGGTGCCCTGGTAAAGGGGACACTTTCCTTTGTCCAGCTGGCACCTCCAGGATGCAGCCTGGTGCAAAGTCATTGGAAGAGTGTGATCCCTGCTCACCTGGATACTATTGCCCGGATCCAGCACAGACAGGGCTGCCTAACACCCAAGGGGTACCTTGCAAACCTGGCTATGAATGCCCAGCAGGTGACATGGCCTTTGTTTTCTTTATTTCCATCCATTTCTGAGTCCAGGCAGATCAGTGAGCACAGCCATGGCATTTAGCAGTGACTCTGGTCCCATTCTTGCCCCAGCCCTCCCAGGATATGGGCACTCTCAGCCCTGCTATTCTGTTCTTGTTTAGCTGAGGTTGCCAAAGGTGGTCTGGGCCTAGGAAAGGAGCAGGTATCTTCATGCAAGGTCAGGCATTGAGGTGTTAGCATTTCCTGCTAAGTGCCAAAGTGATTCCCAACAGGTCTGTACCCCTTTGTGAGCAATAGGAAAAGCACAGCATTTATTTCTGGATGATAATAAAGCCCCCTTGCTCCCTGTCTCCCCAGCACAGAGTCTCCTGTTCTGGGTACGTCCCATAATATATCACTGTTCCCCATTTTTTTCCCCCAGGTTCAGTAAATCCCAAGCCTTGCAGGCCTGGTCTCTACTGTGGTGTTCTCACAGGTGAGCCTTCTGTGTGTCCTGCTGGGTACCACTGTCCCGAAGGATCCTCCACATACAACAGCCCTGAGCAGCTGTGAGTACCTGGCGTGTTGGTGCAGCCAGATTGCCATTTCTAAAAACTCTCAATACTGGGATTTGTGCCTGGGATCAATCCTAAAGCACAGTCTTTGTGCACTGTGCAAAAGCAAAGGAATCTTCATAGCCTTTGTGACTGCTAAGACTGAATAAGGTAATTTCTGATTTCTGCTGTTCAGCTTGAGCGTGCAACCGGATGAGAACTATTTTTAATTTTGCCCCGTTTGCAGTGGTTATTGAATTCAGAAATCAAACCATTTTCAGAGAGTTTCTCCCCTCTCCCTGCCTTATTTTGCCTTCCAGGTGCGTGTTCCCATACTACTGTCCCCCTGGCAGTGCCCACCCGGTGCCTTGTGAAGGAGGGACCATGGCCCTGACCCTGCCTGGCCTGAGGGGCTCCTTTGAGCAGTTCTGCAGGGTCTGTGCTGCAGGCACCTACCGTGGTGCCCCTCTGATCACAGCACCCTGCCAGCCCTGCCCAGCTGGCTTCCTCTGCCCACCAGGTACCCGGGGAGAGCAAGGCAAGAAACAGCAGCTCAAACTGTAACCACCAAGTTTTTGGTTCTGCATGGGCAAAGCTCTCAATCCTCTGCAGCTGCAGAACCCTGGTGTGGGCTGTCACGTGGATTTGCCACTGGGTTTGTCCAGTGAAAGAGCTGGGAGAAAGAAATCGAGATTTAAATCTAAATATGAATTAGATGGAGAAAATGCTGCATGTTGATTAACTTTATTTATACAGATTCATGTATTTATGTGTGTATATATATAAGTGGAATAAGCAGGTGGTCCCTGCCTCTCTCTCAGCCCTTTTTGGGGTCTCTAAGCAGCGCCTTTTCTCTAGGGAGTGAGAGCTACCACCAGCAGCCTTGTCCCCGTGGCCACTACTGCCCTTCCCTGGCACCTGCCCCCCTGCCCTGTCCCCCTGGTACCCACGGGAGCAGCCACTTTGGGAAGCACAGAGGGGATTGCCAGCCCTGTCCTGCTGGCACCTTCAACCACCTCCCTGCCCAGGCTGCCTGTTTCCCCTGTGGCAGCTCCTCTTCCTCTCAGCCTGGTGAGTTGCTGTGGGTGAGTGAAATGTCACCTCTGTCAAGAGAAAGTCTGAAAAGGCAATCGCCTAGAAATGTGATTCCTTCATGTGGTTTCTCGCTGGACCACGAGCCCTGGCATCCTCATGGTGCTGGGTGTGCTGCCAGTGCCTGACTGCTTTTCCTCTGTCCCACACTAAGAGAGGATTCCTTTTCCAAGCTTTTTTTCCCCTCTTACACTCTGTTAGCAGAGGGGATTTGATCTCCTTAAAGGAAGGAAGAGAGGATAGAGCTAATTCTTGCTCTATCATTGACTTGGAAGCAGTGGAGTTTCACCAAGAGTACTGACTTGGGGAGCTTAAGTGTAGAGCCAAATTTAGGCACTGAGGGCATGATAAAGTGGGGAAAAAAGGTGGAAAACTGGAAGGTAGGGAGCTATGCCCAGTAAAGAGTGCATGTGCCTTACTCAGTGGATGTTCAGTACTGTCCCAGCATTCCAAATCAAATGGATTTGAGACTGGGAGGCACAACAGAGGGCCTTGGCAGCCTTGACTTGACTGGGTCCTTACCCAGGGGTTTAATGTACAGATTAATGGAGGGCTCGTCCAAACTGCTGCAGAGGAGCAGCTGGGGCTTTCTGCACCTCTGGGTGCTGCAGGAGCTGCTCTGATGGCTGTGTTGGTGGAGCTCAGGGCAGGCTGGCTCCAGCAATGTCACTAAAATGAGCTGTGGGGTTTGATAAAGGGTGTTGGACACTGGAACTGCTCCTTTCCAGAGAGCACAGTTTTGAGCAGCTGTGCTCCTCACCCCCTCTAAATCCCAGCTCTCCTCCCAGGTGCCACCAGCTGTACATGCCATGGGCTGAACAGAGCTTTCCAGCAGTCAGATGCCTCCTGCATCTGCCAGGCAGGTTATGTTTACTATGATGAGAGAGGCAAGAAAGACCCTGACAGCAACAGCGACCAGGACTGTCGGCCTCAGGTAAAGTTTGGCTTCTAAACAAAATCATTTTGTGACATGCAGGAGAGGGAGGGTAATTCAGTGCTTTAGGCTGAACACACAAACTAACCTTTTAGATGTTTTGGTTGAGAACCTTTGACCCTTCTTCTAGGATAATGGCACTTTTCTTTACCAGAATCTTGTGAGGCTAAATTTGAATTCATAAGGGATGGAGGCAAAGGATACTTCCACAGCAGGGCAGTGGGGAGCAGCACTGTCTCATGGAGATGACAAATGCAGGAATTTAAGCCCTCTTATTGCTAATATGAAGTTCTTCATCAGGCTTACATGAGGGATTTGGATGGGAGGGGAAAGCGCTGTGTTTTCTCCCATGCCTTCCCTGTCAAAGGTTACTTTAGGAAGTGCAGTGTGGGCTGTGCAAATGTCTTAGCTGTGTTTTCCACTTCATGGCTGGATTTCTGTAGAACAGAAATAAAACTTGCCCTCTGTTAGACAGCAAAAATCCTTGGTGGGCAGTAATTAAATGGGCGGTGTTACAAACGAAGCGCAGACACCCTTTATGCTGAATGTCTGAAGCAGAGGGGAGGGAGGGAATTTTGGGGATGCTGTGTGTCAGTCCAAGTGCTGCCTGGTTTCCCACGTTGCCTGGGTGTTGTTTTCCCAGGTGGATGAGCTCTGTGCCCCCGGGCAGGTCCGCCTGGCAGCGACCCGACGCTGCGTGGTCCCCGAGCGCCACGACTGCTCCCCTGCGTGCGGGAGAGCTGGGGGAGAGCTCCACGCAGAGCTGGGCATGTGAGTCCAGCCTCTCATTAACCAGCACTTCACAGCCAGCTCTGCCTGCCAGAGGCACTGATCCCATGAGGTCATAGCAGGGTAGGGCCGTGGGAGGTGTTTTTGGGAAAGTTTCCACTGGTGGAGTTCCTTTCTGTGGAGATACCGGCCTTGGGTCCACAGTGACTGGCCCCGTTCCTCTGCCTGGAGAGTGTGCCCATGTTCCCAGCATTGCCTGCTGGTTTTGTATCTTGGGTGGAGGCACCAGGAGGAACATGGGCTGGCAAGGTGAGGTTGGGCAGAGCTCACGTTTTCTGACATGTAGAACTTCTCCACGTGCCGTGGGTTGAACCCCTCTGACGTGGATGGTCACTCTATTAAATACAAACCAGCAATGAGGAAATCAATCCTCCTTCTCCCCACACACCTTTAATCATCATAGAATGGTTTGGCTTGGGAGGGACCTTAAAGATCATAAAATTCCAACCTCCCTGCCATGGGCTGGGAAACACTGAAGCTGGTTCTTGTTGTATGACTATCACTTTTTTCTCTTTCTGTATTGAAAATCTCCTCCTGGCACGGACTGCACAGAAATCTAGTGTGTTGAAGTTGCACTCCCTTTCTGTCAACCATCTTCATAAGCTGAGGTTTAGGGAAGGGGTGTGCAATGCTGTGAGGTCTCTATTAAACACCACCCAAGCACTGTTAGTGAGTGCCTTGAATTTTGGCCTTGAATAGAAGGCAAGGTACTCATGGGATGGACAGGGAATTTGCTCCATCCTGTTTGCCACGGACATAGGGTAGCCCCACTTGTTACAGGTGGGTCTCTCCTGACCCTCAGGGATCATGACTGATCAGGTCCCTTTTTGTCCACCTGGCAGATGTCACTGCAAGCAGTACATCTCTGCTGAGGAGCTCTGTGACCAGCTGTGTTTGCTGAGAGCCCCACGGATCTCCCTGGGATTTGGCATCAACAGGGAGCTGCTTCTGAGGATGAACGAAGGAGAAGTGAGGGTAGGTATGGAGGAAGGGAATGCTTTGTCAGTCTGCAAGTCTGGAGAGAGCCCTTAAGGATCACAGTTTGGTAAAGGGACTCCTGGGTCCTGAAGTTACAGGGCTGATGCTTTAGAGAGAAATGACAGCTCCTGGATCAAAGGGAAAAGCCTCCCTAGAGCACTCTTGTACAGCTGCAGTTGAGACTGGTCACAAACCAGGATCTGAGTCCAGGGTTGGTTGGATCAGTGACCAGTGTTTCCCTCTGCTTTCCATAGGAGGTGGCAAATGTGCTGGGCCCAGATGAACACGTGCAGAACAGCCAGAGGGTGCATTTGGTCCTGTTCAGTCCCAGTGGAGTGCTGGGTTTCATTGTCTCCAGCACGGATGTTCTGGATGCATTTCTCATGGGTAAGGCTAGAGAGTCCCTGAGAGTGAACCCAGATTCCAGCCAGACTGAGCTGTTTGTTCCTTTCAAGCTGGCACAGAGGGAATTTATAATCTGATGTTCCAGACTATTTAGAAAGTAGGGAGATACCTTGTTCTGTCTGGGATTAAACAGTGAGGAGCTGCACTGACTGCATGATTAGCTCCTTGGGAATGGGTCAAATTGAGATTGCAGGATGATTTTGGATTTCCAAGGAACTTAAAGGAAACTGTTTGGAAGCAACTGTGTGCTGGTTCCTGATTCCATTTGCTCCTCGATTATGGCAGTGTGAATGAGAGCAGAATTTGGCCTTGTGAGCTGTAATTGCCCACAGATGGAAAACAAATAGTCCTTCCTTGCCAAGGGTTAGGTGTCCTCAAATGCTGCTCATTTTGCAGGATTCATTCTGGTTTGCTTTCTTGCCTGGCAGGAGATTTTCCATCAAATCAGCTGCTGCAGAAAGGGCACCAATTCCAGAGGACTTCCTCCAAAGACACCCAGGCCTTGCCCCTGGTTCCAAACCCTGTAGTGTGTTTGGAAGCAGGAGACACAATCCTTTTCCAGCTTAGCATCGATTCCCAGGGTGAGTGTTGTGTTCCCTGTGTGTCCAGACCCGCTCAGAGCAGAGACTCCACGTTTGCACGTGTGAGCACATCCCTTCACATCCCTTCTCATCCCTTCTCTCTTGCCCTCAGGGGAGCCCAGAACTGCAGTCTGGGCTCTGACAGGGACTCACCTCATGGTTCTCACTTTTTGATTGGATTTCTGTGCAACAGAGATAAACTTTGCCCTCTGTTGGACAGCATAAGTCATTGTTGGGCACTAATTAAACTCAAATGAGTTGATACTGCATGGCCCTACAAAAGAAATGCAGTTACACAGTTCTTTGCCAGCCCAGTGTCAGCTGTCCCATCTGAGGGGGGTCAGAGCTGCTGACACTGTGCTGAACCCCTTCCCAGATCGTGCATCCAGCCATTACCCTGTTTATCAGAAGCAGCATCTCTATAACAGCAACCCAAGCTGGGATTTTGGACCCTTCCGAAGGCTGGACCACCTCATCCAGGAGACTCACCTCAACCTCTCCTGGTAATACCTGGTGTGGATAACAGTGCATGTGTTATGGGCAGGATTTGGGAGGGAGTCTAGGACAGAATCAGTAGGTCCTTGGCAGTGAAAATGTCAAACGTGTGTTCAAGTCCATGTCTTTATCATCATCACAGGCGGAGGCCAAAGGGAACTTGGATCAACCAGTGCCTCCTCTGCCTCTCTCTTTTAGGTTTGCCCATGTCTTTCTGGAGTCTGGCACATACGTTTTCAGGGATAGCACCATTCAGGAACACTTCCTTATTGTGACTGTGAACGAAGCCAATGTGAGCTGTGACCCCAGAGCCGTGTCCTTCCAGCCCTCTTCCCTGTTCCAGCTGGCCAGACATGGGGTTTTGAAGCAGCAGGATCTGAACTTGGCTCCTAACTGGGCTGCTATCACAGGTACAGCCAAACCACTGGCACACCAACCCCCAACCTTGAGGCTTAGCCATGACCTTTCTTGTACTTGTTTAAGTGTGTTTAAATAAGCATTTGCTTTGAAAACTCCATCAAACCACTGGCTTTGTCAGCTTTAAGCCCTTTCTCCAGGGGAGCTCCCCTTCCCAAAGCCCCCTGCTCTCTAGCCAAGAACCTGCCTGTGCAGGAGCTCAGGGAGAGGGAAGGAGCAGTTGTGTTTCACCCCCCACCCTGCTTGAAGAATTCAAGTAATTGAGGGTGCTTTGTTTTCCTTGGCTGGAAAGCACAAAGTGACACTGTGCTTCCATGATAAACTAAACTGAAATTAAATACATCGTGTAAAAGTTGACTGAGAGCTAAACACAAGGTCAGTTGAGTCCTTTCCTCAAAGCCAAGTCCTCTGTGTGAGTGCTTTGCACATACCAGTCCATCAGTGCACAGTAAACAACAGAAATGAAAGTGTGGCTTGCAAGTGCCATCCTTGGCTCTGCCACCTCAGCTGCCCAGGGCTGAAAACACTTTGCTCCTGGCCTGTGTACCCCAATCCACTGGGGAAAAGCAGAAGCCTGTGTAATGAATATAAAAGCTGGTAAATGTTGGCTTTGTGCACAGTGCTTCCCATGTTTCTCACTTCTTGCCATCCCTCTCTGCTCCCCCAGCGATCCTCTTTGTTCTGGGCTCCCTCGTCGTGGTGCTGACAACCCTGGCCATAGTGTTGCAGCCTGCTGGCCCCATCACTAGCCCCCTGAAGGGCTGGAAGCCACGGTGGAGGAGCCTGGGTGAGCCACACATCCCCCCAGAGTACATCCTCCTGAAAGACAGGTAAGCCACCTTTGCACGGCAGGTATCAGGAGCTCGTGAAAATCTGCCCAAGAAATCTGTCCTTCTGTTTGAGCTGGGCTGGTGATGCTGCAATATCTGATTTTACTGAAGAGAGTGAGATGTCTTTCGTGCTCTTCTGTCCATTCCCTCTAGCCTTCAGTTTTATCAGATGCTTGGTCCTCGTGGCTCTGGAGAAGATGCTGGTTCTGGAGGGAAAGGGACAGCACCTAATGCAGGTGAAGTGCTGGGCCAACCCCAGACATTCTGCAGTTTGCTGCTTCTTGCTTACCCCCCATTTCTGTTGTCCTGTGTTTACTCTGGTAGGATATTTGGACACCTGCCCACCCAGAAATTAGTGCAATTTGTGAGGTCACAGAGGCACTTTGCCTGCTCTGCACTCACATTTACACAGGCCCACACTTCCATTCTAGTTTCCTTGGTCTCTTCAGTTAGGAAATTCACCCCCTGTGATTTGAATGGGGTAGAATTTTCTCCCTTAGAAACCAGGAGAGGAAATGGCCAGCCCTGAGAAACCCTTTAGAACAGCAGCAAGTTTAAATGACTGGTAAAGAAAATAAAGATCTTTGCAAATGTTTTCCTTGGCTTCTTCTACTGGTCATTCTGTTCTCCGAAGACACGTGATTCCTGGGCTCTGTTTGCTTTTTGGGAATGACCTCATCTTGGGAATTTCGGGATGCTGAGAGGGAACAGCAGATGGCAGCATGAAGTGATGCTGGGAGCTGCTCTCAGAGCAGCAGCATCCCAAGTGCTGTGGGCGAGCTGGGAGCTGATAGTAACGCTCTGTCATCCTCCCCCTCTCTGAGAAACGAGACCTTCTCTTACACCTCCTGCCTCATCCCCTTTCCTTCCTCACAGCACGCAAAATGCTGTTCCCCACGGACAGGCAATGCCCTGTGTGGGAACTCAAGCCCCAAAGCCCCGTGGGCAGGGTTCAGGTGTGAGCCCTGCCTTGTGTTTCAGAGCAGCACTTTGCACCGAGGCTCCTGGAGGATTTCAGTGTTCGCACCCTCTACGACAAGCTGGAGGATCAGAATCTGCACGTGGCATCTCAGCTGGCAAAGCACAGGATGGATGTGCTGGTGTTTTACAACGGGATGAGCCAGCGCATTCAAAGTCTCATGGTCAGTGGGAAGAAACATTTGAGGGAAGGGAGTCTTGGAAATGTGACATTTGTAAGCTAAATAATTCCCCTGAATTGACAGTTTGTTGAGGGATGTCTTGTTCCCGTCAATGTTATTTGGGCATAAAATAGTTTTGGTAATCTGTTTTTATAGAACAGAGGAATGGGTGGATTGCAGAGTATGACACTGCTAACAGAGGGTATGACACTGCTGCTCTCTGTGAACAGGACATGGTGCAAGCACTGGACTCTGATGCCCTGAAAATCTTTGCCAGGCAAAGGATTTGTGAGCACAAACCTGCAGACAACAGCTGGGCACCAGTGGGTGATGCAGAGTGTGATGAACACTGTGGCAACACCTTCCAAACAGGTGAGAGGAGCAGAGTGCAGAGCAAGGGAGAAGAGGAGGGTGAGATTAATATCAATGAACAGGTTAAAAAAGGACCTGGCTCATACAGAGATCCCACAAGACTGTGTCTTTTGGTGCTGTTCTGGAAGAGCTGACAGTCTGTCCTCATCTGAGTTCAGTGAGAGGAGAGGTCTGACAGCTTAGGAAAGGATAAACACAGAGTTATTTGGAAGGGTTATGCAATATGAGGCACCTTGTGAAATTTCCAGAGAAAGGTTCCTGCTCTTGGTTTTGTTCTGGCAGTAATTAGAGTTCTTCAGGTGGTTCTGCAGAAACCCATTTAAACTGTTTCTCAGGTTCATTAGGTGCTCCGTGGCAGGAAGTGACAGAGTTAATGAAGGCTCTGGAGGTGCTGCTTGGGAATGCTCCATGCAGGAATGGAGCTGGGAAGCAGGAGCTGGAGCAGAAGGTCCAAGCACAGGATGCAGTGGAAGTCGTGCCCTCACTGGGCAGCTTGGCCACTGAAAGTAAATCAGAAGTAGTGGAAGGGCAGGTGAGTGGCAGGTGGCTGTTGTTGGGCCATCCCTCACCTTTCCACTTACCCCTTTCTTTAACCCTTGAGCCCCTTTTATCCCACAGGATCATGAGCTGCCCAAGCAATGTGACCTCTTCAGTAGGAAAGATGCCTTTTTTAGCTTCCCTGGACATGAAGAACACGGTAAGGGCAGTGACACAGCTGTGGGTGCCATGGGTGCTTTCAGAGAACACAAAGAAGGCTGATGCACTGAAGTCTGGGGTGAGAGAGGGTGTTTGTTTGTTAACAGGCAAAATGTGTAATTAGTTTTTCCCATTTAAGCTATTTCTTACTTTCAGATCATTTTACTTTTTTTTTTTTTTTTTACTGAGCTGCCAGTTCAGGGAAGCCACTTCTGCCTCCTCTGTTCTCTGTAAGAGAAAAATCAAAGAATTTTCATCCCTACAGACTCTTTACACCTTTATATCAAGGGACCAACTGCAGGGAGGAGAATGGGTGTCATTACACTAATTAAATGCTAATATGGGGAGGTCAGGAAGATTCTATACCATCAGCTCTGTGATTCTCACAGCCTCTGGGTGGGCATTCTCTGTGCTCAATGCAATATTTCCTTCCTGCAGTCATCCAGGCATGAACAGCCTCTTTAGGCTTAAAATTTACCCCTGTTTCTTCAAGGTTTAGCTCCCCATCTGCCTTATGTGACTGAGCTGGAGGTGGAGGGCCTGGTAGCAGCTTCTCCCCTTGCCAAGACCCTGTGTGAGATCAAACAAGCCTTGGTGAATCTGCAGCAACCTTCAGAGCTTGGCAATACAGGTAATAAATCTCAACCTGACTGCAGCTTGTGTTTCCCTGTAGTGGATGGGATAGGAGATTACAAAGGTGAAGTCATCTCTCATCCTTGGTGCCTGGTAAAGCCCCCACACCAATGTCTGTTGCAGGTCATTAGAAAGAAGTCAACAGGAGGTCAATTAGCAGGCAAACATGCTTGACTAATTCACACATGTAGATTTGTTTCCTCCTTTCTTCTGCTGAGTTAATCTGTTAAAGCTTTCCTTGTCATCACAAAAGGTTTCTGGGGAAAATGTTGTCATATAGTGAAGATTTGTGATCTTAGGAACCAGTTTACCAGCATGAGGGTAAGGCAGCTGGTGTACAGCAGTAAATAAAGAGTTAAAATGAGCAGGATGTCTTCTCAACTGAACATTTTCCTCAAGCAGTTGCTGAATTTTTAGGCTGTGACGCTCAGAGTTTGAAATTAATAATGGTGTGGGTTTGGTATAATTATGGGTGGATCATTTGCATGATTTTGCAATTCAGATACAGGGAGTTTGCAAAGGGCTGAATCTGCTGTGGATATGCACAAACACTGGGCAGGCAGCAGTGCTGGCTCTAGGTCCTGCCCTGTTTGTGCCCTGTGGGTTGGTGGTGCCACAGCAGCCCCCCTGGTGCTGTCCACTGAATTTCCACTCTGCTTTCCTTTTGGATTCCTCTAACAGACAGCAAACAGCAAACAAGCGTGGGGAGCTCAGCCCTCCTCTGAGCTGCTGGATCCTGGGGCTGCAAGCAGGATGGAGCTCTGCTGCTGGAATAAAGAGGAGCTGCACTGCTCACAGGATTGAAGAGACAGAAGCAGAAGCATTTCATCTCCTGACATAAAATAGCCACCAACTCACTTCCTTGAGGAGGAACCTAGATTCTTCTTGGCAGTGACTAAAGGTGGATTGTGGAGGAGTGTGTGTGTCTGAGGACAGAGCTGCTTTACCTGAACTATCAGGATAGATATGTATTTAATTAAGCATGTATTTGATCAAATACATAATGAGTAATCCATATTCTGTTTGCTTAACCTTAAAGTACTTTCATACTGGTCTTGGATTATCAATAATTTGTCAGCTGGAGAAGGAAGCTGAGCTTCTTGATGTTACTGAATTTATAGTTTTCACTGTTAAGTCAGTAAAGCAGTCAACATAAGACCACAGGTAGCATAAGACCCCCAATTTATCACTGTATTCTCTACAGCTTTTATGGTCTCTGATATGGAGGATATTTCTGAGTTTTCCAAGCATTTTAGGGCCACACTTTTAAGCCTTGCCCAGCATCCCTACATGGCCTGTGCATGTTTCCAATAGACTGACACTGATCTCAGAAAGTTCTACTGGCAGAGACCCTCCAGGTCTCTACAGATGTGATTTTTCTGAGCAAAGAGGACAATTAAATCATTCCTGTAGTGGTGACTGCAGGGATCTGTGTAGCTGCTGGAGTCCAGTGCTCTGGGAGCCTGAAATTAAACTGAAAATATCCCAGCATTCTGCTTCTCCTGACCTGTCTGTGTGAAGCAGGAGAGCCTGGCTGTGGAGAGGGCATTGTTTCTGAGAACAGGAACACAATCACCTGCTCCATCTTCACAATATTCCTCAGCTCCAGGTGAAGGGCAGCAACACGAGATTTCCTGACTGTGAGCCAGCACAGTCCCTTGGCAACCCCCCCAGGTAGGATTCAGCTCCAACAGCAAAGCCTGTTCTTTTCTCCCTGCAATATTTACTGACTTGCTTATGTGTGGAGAGGTTTGTGACCCCACTCCTTCCTGGTTCCCCGTCACAAACCTGTGTTTGCTCCCTCTGCCTTTGCACAACCACAGAGGATATTAAGAGAGTGAGACTCGGTTGCCCAGGAGCCAAGACAGAAGCTCTCAGGTTTGCTTCCACTAACAGGTGTGTGTGATGGATCCAGAGGAACTGCAGGGGTTTTTTTTTGGCCCTCATCTGCTCATTTTGGTGGCTCCACATTTTTTGAACTTGCTCCCAAAAGCTAAAGGTTTGTTTCTGTTCCTTTGCAACTTCACCTTGGGAGAATTTTTGGAAGGCACTTTCAGAAAATACCAACACTACAAACCCCCTGTAGGTCACTGTGATTGCCTGTTGTAGAATGTGGTAGTGAAAAAGCCTGTCACTGCTCTCTTCACTGCTTTCTCTTCTAGGTTATCAGCAGATATGTTTATAACAGTCCTACATGGAGGTAAGAGCCTGCAGTGCTTGCTGTCTCTGATATCCATGGGGAAATGTGGTACCCAGCAGGTGATAAAGCTATCTCTGTGACTTGTGGCTCCAGATTCTATTTGTAAAAGGCAGGGTGGAAGGCAGTAGCAAATACAATTTGTCAAGTTTTTATTGTAGCAGTTTTTCAATGAAAACTTCTTTCTGGTTTAAATCAAAGCAAAGAGACACGTGTGGAGTTCTGCTCAGTCTTTTTCTTTTTCCCCACTGTGGTTTTCTTAACAATTGCATTTCAGTTAGAAGAAAACAATTCAGCTTCAAAATGTTTGGGCTCTTTTTTTTTTCCCTCAAAACCTGAGAATATCAATGAAAAAACCCCCGAGTTTCACAGTGTTTCCCTTCATGCTCTGTTAATAGTTCCTTGAAAAGAACAAATAAAAAGAGAAGTGGTGCAACCATTGGGTTTATTCTGCCTCTAAAGTATTTACTGTTGATAGCTCATTTTTTTTGTAGTGTATGGAATCTCCTGCAAGTCCAGCACTGTCTGGAGTAGCTGTGAAGTCCCCTCACTTTTGAAGGGTGCTGGTTCCTTGGGACTGCTGATAAGAGTGATGGAGAGCAGGCTCACTTCATGTGGCCTTTGGAGAAGGATCACAGGGCTGTTGGTTTTCCTTTGGTTGCCTTGACTTGTGCCTCTCTTAACAGAGAATGAGAAGGCCCTTTTCAACACTCAGTGTAAAGTTCAGCCTCTCTTGGAGAGCATCAAGCACTGCTGTGGCTGTGAGAATGAAGGTAGGGTTGGATTACCTGAGAAGGAACCTCTTTCTTCTGGTGCTGGGTGGCTCTGAGGTCTGAAATGGCCTTCTGGTGATCCTGTGTGAAACTGTGGTCATGTCTCCCAGTGTGTTCCTGATGCCCCTGGCTGTGCTTATCACCTGGTTAATCCTTGCCCCTGATACACCCAGATATGAAGCTTTTACATGCTGTGAGAGTAAAAGACCTAATAAAAATATCTAAAAGAAAATATCTGAAGAAAATATCCAACAGGGACATTCCTGAATCACAGCACTCAACCAAAATGCTCCCAGATTTGGGGTGTTTTTCTTTGCAGCTTCCTGCCCTTGGGTCCTGCCCTAGACCTGTGTGTGTTGCAGGTGAAATCGAGCTGGCAGATGAGCATGGCCAGGTGAAGAACTTGCTGCACAACCAGGACCTCTACGCCTCACAGCTCCTGCATGAGAGGGAGTTGTGTGTCCTGCTCAAAGTCACACGTGTGTAAATCTGCAAATCTCTGCACTGGAGGTGCTTTTGGTTTCCTCTGTAGCTAAAGAAATACCCCCACACAGGGGAAGATTGAAGGATAAAGCAGGTTTGTGCTCTGGATTCCCAATTTTAGCCTCTGAGCATCCTTAGCTCCACTCAGGGGCAATGGGACCCAATGATGTTGAACATTTACTGAAGGCAGAGCTAATGAGCACAAATTGGACTCTGTAATTAAGGCTGGTTTTGAAAATGCTCTATTGAAAGTCAAGATTGCCTTCATATAGGACAGAGATTTCCTGATAATCCCAGTTCTACCTCCAGGAAAAGTTGTTTTGAAAGTTTCTGTCTCTAACACTGTGCTTTTATCCCTCACAGGACATGAAGGTTCCCAAGGAGCTGTTTTCACCCCACTGCTGAAAGACCACAGCATTGTCACTCCAAAGTTCCTGGGTATGAGCCTGAAGTAGATGTTTCCATAGTCTTGTTCTCAAACAAGAGAGGAGAGAGTAACCTATTAGTTGTGCTCCTGTGGGAGGAATCAAAGCTTGAAGTAAAGAAGAAGGTTTTTAGTTTATAGTCAAAATGGGAAATCTTTATTTCCAAAGCTAAAAAATTAGAAGCATAGGAGAAAATGCTTCTTAATCTCTGCATTGTGGATGAAATCCTGGAGCTGTGGATGACATGGGGTGTACACAGAAGTACAAGAATTACATCTGATCTTCCCTGATCAGCTACTTTTTCTCCTGTCTCTGCAGCTAAACTGAGGAAATGTGAAGATTCCAAAGTGCCACCGGCCACAGTGAAACCCAGAAAACATGGCAAAAAAGCCAACTTGCTTTTGGAAGCTCCAGCCACAGAAGGTGAGCCCTTGACTGAGTGAAACCAATGCTTACACCTCCTTGGGTCCCCAGCACTTGCCCATGAGCGTGTTGTGTTTCTACCACAGGTCAAAGGAGTCATTCACCACAGGGCACCAAGAATAAGTGCAAAGGAACTGGGAAATGCCAGTAATGGCAGGAGTTTCCTGATGCTGAGTTTTGGAGGCTGTCTTTGTGCTTGTTGGTTTATTCCTTGGTGATACACTGAATTTATTGGGTTGCTCATTGCTATGTCAGATGCCTGACATAGTAAATGCTTCATGGGTGAGAAAATAGCCTCACTGACCTAGTTGAGCAGTGAATGAGTTTGGAGCCAGGTAGGTGTCCCCTAACTCTGATGTTCACAGACACTGGGTGAATCACAGACACCAGCAGCAGGACAAGCTGCAGCCCCAGGTTGGGTTATCTTTACCACTGTAGTTTTACTGCTGGAAATGTTGAAGTATCCAATTAACAAGTTTCTTAGTACTTTTATCTTTCACCTCATAACTTCCATAGAAAACTTTGACTCCTGAGATAGCTCATATCTTCATGGGCTGGACCCTGTCCCATCTTACACAGACCTGTTGATTCATCAATCCTGCTGATTTGCTGTGCTGAGTCCTTGTATGTGATCCACAATGGGAAACATATTAAAACTATATATAAAAATGCAAATCATCTTGCAAAACCTATGGATTAACTTTTCTTCCTCAAGGCTTTTTATTAAGAAATAAAAAAGGCTGTAAAATCTAATCACCACGAACAGAACTTTTCTCTCTACAACACCCAGTGGTACATTGATCTCAGATAAATCCACATAGGTTAAAGTTGCTCCACTTGGTTTTAGGCAACTCTTTCACTGCCAAAAATACTTGGAAACAAACAAAAAGATCTCCAAAAATCTGTTTTTCAAATGTGAGCCCCAAATAAACAAAAGGGCTGTTGGGACTCCCCAATAAGGTTCCCATGCTGATGGTGATACACTTGTGTCTGTTTTTGTGAGAACTGTGTGACAATCTTGGAAGTATTTAATTGTTCATGGGAAAGTGGTGTCATATTTTCAACCAGGAACTGATGCTCAAGGGAAGAAATTAAACAGGACAAAATATTGCCTTTGAGCAATTTGGGTGTCCAGTTATTAGAAGAACTGGAAGAAACTTGAACTGAGGAAGAAGAAACTTAAATTGAGGAAGAAGAAACCTGGTTTTCCTTGTTACCTTTTACTGACTGGGTGTATTAGACCCTGAAAAAAGAGACCTGGAAATTCCACTTACATCTACCGACAGCAATAGGCATCGATTGCCCATCTCCCCCTCACCCATCTGTCAGCCAGTGGAAGTTCTGACAAATCAAAGCCCAAAATACCACAAAATCTGCATTGCTCCCTGTGGGAAATCTGCTGCAGCCCATCACTCCCACACCTTGGAGCCACAAAGCAAACAACTCTTTATTTTGTCGTTCCAAAACCACCCCAAGTGTACACCTGTGCTATTCCTAGGGGGAGAGAAGCTGCTAATAAGCCTATTTCTTGGAGCAAATCTGCCAAGGCAAACAGAGATAAAGTGAAGAACGTGATGTTAAGGAAAGCTGGTGCTTTCCATGAGCCCAGCTCTTACTAAAGCCTCCTGGAGAGCCCAAGTGCGTGGGTCTGACCTTTGTGAGCGGCGCCAGGGAGGTGTGAGCTGATAACCGGGCTGTGGTCAACACGTTGTGTGGGTCAAAGGCCTCTTGTAGCTCTGGGTGTTGAGGTCAGACACTTTCTGGCAGGTAAAGCTGTTCTCAAAAGCCTCTTGCCTGAAGCACTGGGCTCTCCAGGATCCACAGGCTGGGTTATCCAGAGTCCTGGAATGTTCTGAGCTGGAAGGGGACCCACAAGGATCATCAAGTTCAGCTCTTAAGTGAATGGCCTGGGAGGTCAAAGACAGGAAGGGTGAATGACCACAGTGCTAAGAGCCCTTGGGAAACACGTAATGAATACGCTCATAGATGGTACCAGAGGGGTGTTTGAGGGTTGGGTTCACATTGCAGCACTGCTGCATGAGTTAGAAACTGGAACTATAAAAAGGCATGGTTCTCTCTCCTTACGGGCTGCTGGGAAGTTGGGTTTACTCCACACACATGAAATTTTGATCTATTTTGCTATAAATGAGGTCAGGACCTGCGGGGGTTCCTTTGGTCTTGTCAGAGGAGCCAGAGTGAGTTTTTCCTCTTCTAGTAAAAGAAAGATTGTGCACTCAGTAAACAATCCTTGACCTCTTTCCTGGGGAAATAGTTCTAAATTTAAGATGTAAATGTTATTTGAACCATAATAAGTCCACCAGCAAATGTCTCCCATCAATGATTTACCACCCTAAGGAGTTTTCCAGCAGTGTATTTACCTGTGTTTTGTAGGTCAGCAGTAACTAAGAACGAGGAAGACTTTGTAGTATTATAAATCCTTTGCTTACCTTGGCTTCTCCACCTTCTCTTAGCAAACTGCAGCTCTAAACCCCTTAGCTAAGCTCAGAAAGAAAGTGTTCATGCAGAGAATCACCTCTCCTGGGGTTTGTTGTTTTGTGACCTTTTTACTTCCCTGACACATTCAACTTCTAGACTGGGAGGAAATTTGAGACTGGGTTGTGGAGATCCTGAACTCAAGGAGAAATTCACCTTGCAGAGGAGTTTAGTCTGAGCAACAAGCTGGATCCAGCTGTGATCCGAGCAGGAGGCTGGGAATTCAAGCACCTCCTTCCCCTCTGAGTTTATATCCCACCTCCCTGGAGGAGTAGGGGCCACTTCTCCTGCACCCCTGCCC